>JAVYIG010004804.1:0-151736 GCA_035222895.1 Strongylocentrotus droebachiensis
CACCTTCAAATCATGGCTTTCATTTCAATTCTCAATTGAGTATAGACTGCTCACGTAGACTTTTTTTTTACTGAAATATTTTTTTAACACTTCTCATACATTATACTGCACGACACTCGTATCTAGTGCTGTGAGAATAGGTACTAGGGTCTATAAATAAGACTACGCTTGCGCACGATCTGACCGGAGCTCATGGAGCTCAGACATATGTCGCAATACCCTTTATTTTTGGCGCGAACAATGACGTCACTGTTCACAGTTTTTCTTCTCATTTTGAGATGGATGTAGCTATAGGGCTCAAACCAACGCAAGATTGACAGAAAACATCGTACTCTCATCTACTTTCGAATGTTCAGTTTGTAAAAATCTGTATTTAAAAAGATATAATCTTTTTTTCTTTATATTTTCTAGTTGTTAGAAGTGGCAATTGTGAACATCTGAAATGTTGATCTCTATCAAAAGTTTCTTTACTCAAAACGGATCCCATATTTTTAGTGTCTACCTTCAGACCCATGAGAAGGTTTTTAGTGAGCAAACCTCTACGCCCTCTAGGATTTTCTTAGTCTGGGATGCGCGTTCGTAAAGTTGTTCTGCTACGAGAATTATTGGACTCAAATACGTCAAAATCTGCAAGATCGTCACAAATGGTGAAAGACTGTTACAGATCCGTGATTATAGGTATGTTGTGAAATGTATGATTGTATTTTCTTTCTTATTTTCATCAATTTTTTTTTTACATCATTTTTTTCCCTCTGCTAATTTTTTGAAGTGGGCGACGAGCGCACAAATCGTAGGCGTAGAAGCCTTACGCCCGGGCATTGGCCTCCCTACTACTGGTCTATATTAAAACAAAGAAAGAAACTGTATAGACTCAATGAGATTTTGAATAAACTATAGAATTAGAAATCTATGAACAAACACAAAAATGAAATGTAGATTTCAAGTAAATTGGCGCAAAATGCAGTAGGGGCGCTGGTACGAGAATGAGGATTGTCCGCATAAACGAGGATGCCCTTACGCGGACTAAAATACCCCCAGTTCAATGTCTACTTTTAGTTTTATGGGTTATCCGTCTTCCTGAGGATTTATCACTCATATTAAGTTGAAAGTCTCTGTACAAAGTCGTTGTAAAATGCATCAAGAAAATCATCGCTGAACCCGTTTTTTGCATCGCCAACGCACGGATCGGAAAATCAGAATTGTCAGCGAGAATATGGACAATCCTTATTGTTTGCGGAGGCGTCTGTCCGTGTTTACAAAGACAATCCTCCTTTGTGTGGACTATCCTTATTCTCAGACCAGCGCCCCTACTGATTTGAGTTTGAAGGTTGTCAGGTTGTCAAATTTGCTGACAGATGCACACATTCTTCTGAGACTAACGAGCAGAATATCAATTATCATCATTTATTAAAGTCAGCATTTTCCCTCTAACAAAGGGTTACCCGTACTGATTTTGCATGCCATGATGACACTCCCTCCACTTCTTCATGTCTTGAGCATCCTCATTTAGACCAACATTACTGCTTTTTTTTTTTTTGTATCAATTTTTTTGGTTACAAAAACGTGCCATGAGAGTTATCGCGCTATGACACATTATATAGAGCACTTGCGTCAAATATTTGTCTAAAATATAGACTTTCTATCAATTATGTCGATTACAATTGGGTGATTCTATGTTTAAATATTTTAATAATAATAGGCCTTTGCCTCAAAGGTATAGTGATTTGTATACATATATCAAATGATTCTATAATATCCATAAATACAACACCAGAAGTTCACATAAACATTTTATATTCTTTAAAACTACCCAAGGACAAACAGTGTGAGTTACAGATGCCAAGTCCTAAAAACGACAGACAAGTTTCTGTTCACATGTGAATCTCAAGAAAAATTTGAATTTTGAATTTTAAAAGAATATTGCTGCAACTTTAAAGGTACTACATGTACATGTATGTCCCATTTGAAGGCCAAAATATGAAAAGGTTAAATTCCAATGGCATTTGAAAGCTACAGCTGTAATACTGATTTAGAACTTCCCTCAAAACAAAAGGGCTTGAAAAATGTCTTTTTGTTGGAAAATAATAAGTGTCAGTTGTCTCATAGAATTTAGTATTGAGTTGTATTGTTGTTGTTATTTTAGTTTTATTGGCGTGTATCATTCATTTATGAATATTTTATTCATGAATATTTACGTTGAGGTTGTTTGATTAAATAGTCTGATTTTCAGACCCTTGTACCGATAAGTTGTATTTTTTATTTATTTATTTATTTATTTATTTCTAATCTTTTGACAGGATAGCCCATTCACCTACAAGTAATGTATGTTTTGTGCTGCGCAAAGATTCAATCAGTTTAATTTTGGCCATTACAAGAAATGAGCCATTGATGTAGACAAATGCTCATGTACCCTTTACAGCTGATTTTATGTACCGGTATGTTATTACCAAAGAAAAAAAGAAGTCAGTCAGTCAGTCAGTCACTCAGTAGTGTCTGACAGTGAAGTCTAGAAAGTAAACAGGTTTCCTTGTATAATTTGAATACCAGGACACTTGCTAACATTTAAATTTCACAGATAGAACATACATGTACATGTATATGACATATTCATAATTCCTGCTAAGTTCTACAGAATTTGATGTTGGCAGCATAAGGGATACACTAGTACCTTTAAATGCCTATTTTGAAGTACATTTAACATTTTAGAAGTGTTATTTATGGTACATTGTGTTGAATATCACTGTTATGCTAATGAGCAAAAGCTAAAAAGAGGTTTGTTTACAGTCTAATTAACTATTACAAGTTAAAATCTCATAATATGACTCATGCATGAGAAAAGTTTGTATACATGTACTTCCTACAGTATCATTCTTTCTCTCCGTTCTGACTTCCTCTCTCTGACATCCCTGAATTTTGTATACTCTGATTAGTTCTCTACATTGTACATGTATGTACATTTGATTCTGCAGTTTTGTTTTGGGGTAGATTAGCCTGTTGAATACAATTAGATTTAGTATTACAGACATTCTCTGTGATTTCCCTCAAAAGATACACATTTTCTTTGGTGCTGTCACTGATGGATGAATGCATTGAGAAAAGAACAAAGAACAATGCAGTAGATGTTATACCTTTCTACCTACAATGTAGCCCCCCTCCCCCCTCTCTCTCTCTCTCTCTCTCTCTCTCTCTCTCTCTCTCTCTCTCTGCCTGCCTGCCTGCCTGTCTGTCTGTATGTCTGTCTGTCTGTCTATCTCTCTCTTATCTCATTTCCTATTTCGCTCTCTCCTTGTCACTGTATTCCTACTGGTAGGTGCACCACTGTTCTATTTTGGACGTTTAGCCAAAACAAAACTGGACGACCAACTTCTGTACAAATAGAAGGATATCACTTCCACTGAATGACGATGTTTAATACTAGAAGTACTCAGTCATTCTTTGCTTTGTGATTGATGCTGTTCAGTTTGTAAAAATGGGATGGGAATATCAAACAGAGCAAGAAGGAGAAGACATAATTTCTCCAATTGGTTTAAGTGAGTATTGATTATGAAGTGGGTAGGTGCTGGTGATTGTTGGGGGGGGGGGGGGGGGGTCACAAAGAAGGGTGCATTTTTTTTCATTTGTTATGCTAACATCATATACATACATGTATTTCCATTTAAAAATAAATGTTATGGAAAAGATGTACATGTGTAAGTTACATACATGTAGCCATTGTTATCAAGACAAAAGTGCCATTATTTAAAAAAAATGAAAATGATATAAAAAGAAATACAAATATAGGAACATGTTTTAACCATTATCTTTATGAAGTAAACAAACTTTTTTTTCTTTTCTTTTCTTTTTCCCCAGGGATGGCGAGTAGGCCAGTATCTATCCTGGAGCTGGTGACTCTGAGGGAGTATGCCCCTTTGGATTCCCTCTTTCGGCTGCTTCCCAAGAAGGCTCAGAGAGTGCTTGCTCTCAGTCAGTCCAACATTGATGTGGAATTGACGTGTGTTGATGCCAGCAGCGAATTCATTGTGCTAGGGTCTAACATCTCTATCGTGTATGTGTTTGACAGGCAGGAGCAGCAGCTAGCGAAGTTGAGATGTGAGGTAAGGAAACTAAGTTTGGTGGGGAAGGAGACTTCTTACTAGAAGCTAATGATAATTCATTTGAAAGGGGCTAAAGGCCTATAATTAAATGCATGTTTAGGAATCATTTTACTGTCAGGCACACAAGAACTCCATTGAATATATATAGTTTGTTGAGTAAACTAGTGCCACATTTTTCAAGGGATTTCAATGTTTTGACCTGTTTTGTTTTGTAAGGGAGTTTATTCGATTTCAAATTTTCAGTGATGATTGACATTAGGAATCAATATACATTTTAGCATTAATAATTTGTTTATTTTTATTATAATAATACTGGTCTTACGATTAAAAACAATCCATTTTATACTCCATTACACACACCCAAAATTTAATAGTGTTTCCCCTTAAAATGCCCAAACGAAAATGGGCTTAGTGCAGAAGGTCCCCTGACATTTCCCATAGCAGATAACACTCCCAGGTTGGAGCCTTTATAGTGGAACTAAATGATATTCCTTTTTTATTCTAACAATTTTTTTAAATAATTTTTTTAATTTGTATGGACATGTGTATTTCTAAAGTAAAAAAGGGCTATGGCATACCTTTGCATGGTGACAGAACTTCACAAATCGACCTCGAAATAGATTCATTCATAAAGTAGGATTATCAGTCAATGGTTTTAAATTTGGGGAAATTGATTTCATTATTTTCCTCCTCTTTTTCATTAACACACATCATACTTGAATGCATGGTAATAGCCCTAGCTGTGTTTTGTGTCAGAGCTACCTCCAATTGATAAACCATCCATTGCTTTAGGAAAGAAGTATTTCCGGCATCATAGTTTCTAATGTTGATATTACTAGCTATGAACTCTAATTGACATATCAGTAGACCAGTTTTTGTTATTACTATTTTTTCTGGAAACAATTTATTGACCTTTTGTGATGGGATACCCGTGTATTTGTTGTGTAAAACAATTGATCTAGAAATAGGATAGCTTTTAGCTTTATCTTTAGCTAAACAATCTTGAACATTTTGTAAATTTCATTCATATGTGTTATGAGAGTTGTACATGTACAGTGAGTAGCACTATGAACATCACTGACAAAGAAAGCGGACAAAATATACAGTTTGTTAGGTAGACAAAGGAACATCCCTTCACTGCTATTACATGTACATGTATGTAAAAATGTGTAGAACAGGTGTCACATGCATATTCACCTTTTTACATAATAGCAGTGAAGGGATGTTCCTTTGTCTACCTGAGGAACTGTATATTTTGTCCGCTTTCTTTGTTCGTCATGTTCATAGTGTAGAGAGCTTGCCCATGTTGGCAACAGTCTAGAATAACAATTAAATTGCTGAACCCCTAAATTATGCAAAATACTAGACATGATAAAGAAAAAATAAAATTATGCACCTTCCAGAAATGTTTATGTTTTTAAGGAAATAGGAAATGCATGTATTAATTTCAATATATAAAAAGTAATGATACCAAAAACACACACACACACACACACACCACTACACGTTTATGGCGTCAAACGTGGACGAAGTTTATTACTTGTGTGTGTGTGCATGGGTAATTGCCTGCAACCGCGGACCACTCCATAGAAAACTACATTCAACCCCGGACGTACCTGCTATGGGATGATAGCAGGTAGCGCGTTTTTCCCGCGCAGTCATCGAAGGGGGCGCTGTGACATTTCGCGATACACATAGAACTGATCCACTCGATGTTGGCTACACGCTGCGACATCTAATATTCAAACGCCCCCTACGTCGTAAATTTTATACGGCGAAAACCAGGATCGCAACCGTGGACGGTCCCCCATTGCAGGTACGTCCGCGGTTTGAGGGTAGTTTTCTATGGAAAGGTCCGCGGTTGATGGCGTTTTCCCACGCACACACACAAACAACTTTATTCATGCTAATTTAGATAGCCACTAGCAGTTAGCATGCAAATGTCCTTACATGTATGTATGATACCAGGAATAATATATGAAGGAAGTTTATATTGACATGAAATGCCTAATATGTACATGTACCAGCAAGTTTGTAACTACATGTACATAAACATGTAGACCTTTTATATGTGATTTGGCCTTCATCAAATCACATTATTCTCTTGTCTTTAACAAAAAATGTACATGACATATAAATGTAAATGAAGGGAGAGTTGACTGCTACTATTAAAGAAGTACCGGTACTTAGTTGATAAACAGATAGTTAGTCTGCAAACAAGCAGATCAGATAGTAATTGACCCTGTAGTAAATGGAACTGAATGTAAAGGTAATGGCCTTCCTGTATCTCTGCTTACAAGGAGACTATGAAGGCAGTGTGACTCAAATCAATCATTTCATACTAATGGGGGTTTCAAGTGTTTGATACAATGGGTAGTTAGTATTATCATATCAACATATTCTGTTAGGAAGGTAAATAGGTGTAAAATATAGCACTGCCCACCTAATCACATGTATGGATTTAAGCTAAAGTTTCTTTTTTAAAGAAAAAAAGGGGCTATATACCTGTCTATATTCTTCTAGTCGAGATATGTTCCAAACCGTTTAGATTGATATTTTCCCATACCTCCACATGATGAGGTGAGAAATTCTCAATTTTAAGAAAGGGTAAAGCTAAATTCATGATTCACAGAGAATGTGTCAAATTTTTTCCATTTGTCAATAAGAATTAATTTGTATTGTATTGAGTTATAAATGAATTTGTGCAAGGAGAAAGAATTGGCCACAAGATCCCTGTTTTTTCTGTAATCAGCTGGATGATAAACCCATGACCAACACATGACAATGCATACACTACATACGTCAGTGAGATGTCGAAATGATGTGGTTTGATACTTATAGAAAAGCAAGTCATACAGATTTTGTTCTCGTGAAAGATTTTCATGAATTGGTTTCAGGGGATGAAGTTGCTATGAAAAACATTTTTGAAATTAAATTTGCAGTGTACTCAAACTGTAAAATAAATTTGATTGCCGGTAGTTCTTCTTCCATTTGTTATTATAAAGGAGAATGGGACCATATATGTATTGACCTTTTCAACAAACGGGTCAAACATTATGGCTTGTCCTACTTAACAACATATGTGATTCACATTCTGACCATTGAAATACGATTATTCATAACAGGTGATTGAAATAATTTGTAAAGAGGCACTTAACAAAGATTTGTGCATTAAATTTAATTACATTACAAAAATGATCATGTAAACAAGCCAGTTCATGTGAACAATTAACCTGCACAACAGCATGCAGATACAAGTATTTTGTACATGATAGACCTGTTTACCAATGCTATGCATACATCTTTAATCTTTAACAATAGTTTCCCTTGACAACTCAAATCCTTGCCAGAGGATTGCCTGACATAACAATAATTAATCTAGTACGTATTCAAAACGATTTTTATAGAGGTATGTGCCAAATATTTTAGAGATGTATTAAGTAGTTTGGAACCAGGGGTATGGAGACTTTGAAAAATACTTCAATTGTTCAATCCAAAGAGACAAATAAATACTGACTACATCAGCTGCTATTAGTTACATAATCATTTATTTGTCAATGTACAAATTGGACATTCCATGATACACAGGTGTAAGAAGCTCATGAAGCTCCATTGCTAAGAAGATGATCTTGCATGTACAGTATATGGTGGACAATGCAAAGTGGTTTATCACTAAAAGCTATGCAAATGGTATAGTGTATGTGAAGGGGAATACTTGATTCATGCAGCTGTCCTGTATAACTTCAGATTCCGTTTAAAAAAAGCTGGTTTAAAGGTATAATCACTATGAACATGACTGACAAAGAAAGCGGACAAAATATACAGTTCCTCAGATAGACAAAGGAAGATCCTTTCACTGCTATTATGTAAAAATGTGTAGAACAGGTGAATATGCATGTGACACCTGTTCTACACATTTTACATAATAGCAGTGAAGGGATATTCCTTTGTCTACCTGAGGAACTGTATATTTTGTCCGCTTTCTTTGTCAGTCATGTTCATAGTGAATGACACCTTGATCCTTTTGCTATGAAATTTCATAATTTCTGCTATTAAAGTTTCATTCTTATGAATGTATTTTTTGTCTTTCTCTTTGTTTCTCTTTTTCATTTTTTTCTTCAGGATAAGTACTGTCAGGTGACCAGTGTAAAGCTGTTGACTTGCTTGGATCATCAACTGGCTGTAGGGACTTCCAACGGACATGTTGAGATCTTTCTACTTCCATCAAGATCACATGGACATTCAGTACAGGTAAAGCCTGTTCATACCGATCCTACGTGTACCTTATTAAACTTTGTATGTTCAGATCGAGCTAGAAGGTGTTATTTCTGAGTTAAAGTATATGAGATCATGCCTTCTGGCTCCCAATAATTAACTTATACATTAATACAGGCCTTCTCTTATGCCTCAGTCACACCTTCGCATATTTGGCTTGCCACAAATACGCAGCAATACGCAAGCCAAATATGCAAAGGTGTGACTGAGGCATAAGCCTATACCAACGCTCAAAATACACGGGGGCGGTGGGCGATTCGCGCCCGTGAGCTCCACAAACGCCCCCGTCAGATGGTTCACGGGGGCGATTGCAAAATTAAAAATCGCCCCCGTGGAATTATAAAATAAAGATTATCTTTTCTGATATAACTTTAACACAATATTGAGTATCAATTTTCAAACCTTAAACCAATAAAATGGAACTAATTAGATGGCGCTTTCTCTCCCATCTCTATGAGTATTACCGATACAAACAACAGAGCTCGCAGTGCAGCTGTAGTGCGGTCGTCAGCAGTGGCTATACTGCCCCGGTAGTACTAGCCTCGTCATAATTTAGAGACTCCAACAGCGCGAGGGCATCGACAAGAGGCTACGGTAGTACCGGTGTGCACGCTGACGCCCAATATCTGCTGGAGCTGGAGGCGATCGCGCAAGGACTGAAACATGGAGAAGTTTTTCGTTGTGAAAAGTGTGAATCCTCTGAAATCTGGTTATTCTAATGCAAGGGTCACTCTGTGGCCTGGACCCACCCTCCTCAGAGGTCGCCAAATATCGACGTCGACTCGACGCCTAAGCCTGACCCTGACCTATTTGTTGTTGTAGTGAAGTCCTAACGTTTGTTTTTCTTCATTGGGTGAAGCTTTACTATACAAATTGATGAAATGTGTGAAGCTTTGACGAGTAATTTGTTTTTTCTGGTGATGTGACATCGAATCCAATCGGTCGCCTTGTTTGTTCAGGTGATGTGACATCGAAGCCACTACCGGTCGCGTCGAAAATATGTCGAAATCATGTCGAAATCGTGCGTTTCAAAACAACTATTTAATTTTTATTCCGGTCACTCATGCACTCGCAGAGTGATCGTCCTGAGGTCACCGAACTTTTCTCCAGCGAAACTGATTTCGAGATTTCACGAGATCGTTTTCGAGTAGTCTACTAGTCTCCTACACATAACTAGTTGCGTGAGTATTCGCAGTATACGTGCCTGAAAGGCCAGCCTCAAGTCTGGAAACGAGACTAGTAGCCTACGAGCTGTCGGTATTGTACCAGCATGACAAAATAAACATGTTACTGTATCTTTGAATTGAAACCTGGTTGACTTGGTACTTATTGAGCAGTATGGAATTACTATCATGACTATAGACCATTGCAGTCATGGTCTACTATTATAAGTAAACATTGGTGGAGCTTGATTTCAAAACGTGAAGCTTGAAATATGTAATGGCCAATATGGTGAAACAGTGGTGAAGCTTGAACTATGCAAATGGCCAGTATGGTGAAACAGTGGTGAAGCTTCAGACCGGCCGAAAACTTACAAAAGTGAAGCCTCACCTATGGAAAACTGACACAAGTGAAGCCTCACCTATGTAAAACTGACAAAAGTGAAGCATCACCTATGCAAATAATTCAAAGGGTGAAGCCTGGACTAACACATTTGCTGATAAGAGTGATGCTTTGCCTTTGTTTTTTGTAAAGCACATGAAGTGATGGTGAAACCCTGAGGTTACAAATAATTGGCTCAGGTGAAGAAAGGTGATGACCTGAGGAGGGTGGGTCCAGGCCACAGAGTGACCCTTGCATAAAAGATCAGCAAATAATGTAACTCGACCAGTAAATCAATATTGAGAAGAAGATCACCAAAGATGCATGTTGCAGGGGCGGATCTAGGCGGTTTAGGGGGTTTAATCCCCCCCCCTTCCCCCTTGGGCTGCCAAGTGAAAATGTGATGTGCATAGAAAAATGCTATCATGTGTCATTGTGTCTAGACCTACACAGTATTAGTAGATGTCAGTAGATGCCAGGAAAACATCACTAACGGGGGTTCAAAATAGCGCCAAAAAATCGCCTCGCCGCTTTGCGGCTCGTTGACGATGCTCCGCATGTTAGTAGATGCTAGGAAAGCATCACTTACGGGTGTCAAAATAGCAACAACAAAAATCGCCTCGCCGCTATGCGGCTCGTGGACGATGCTCCACATCGTATTTGGCAAAAAACTAGATCCGCCCCTGTGTTTTGGAAGGATATGGTAAAAACTAAAAGTAAAGAAAGAATGTAAATAAGGTTGCTCCGAATAATGAGGAGGACATTATGTGCAGAGCGGGAAGAAAAGAAGAGAATGTCATCACGGAGATAAAAGTCAATAACAGCTACGTGACAAGTAAATTTCTAAGAAGGAAAATGCAGACTTAAATAAATGATAATGATAAAATACCAAGGAACTTAGGAGTTTCATGGGTACCAATTCAATTAATATTTGTATTAAAAAAGAGCCCCCGTCGGTACTAAAAGAGCCCCGTGAGAGGGCTCACGGGGGCTCTTTTTTTGTTGGAAGAGCCCCCGTGGACAAAAAATTAATTTGAGCCTTGGCCTATACCCTTTAGAAAATGATATCTGGTCGTTTCTATGTTTAATATATAATTGTTATCTTCATTTTGTTGTTTTGCATATTTAACATTGTAATTTTATTTATCTCTTGCTAAGTTGTTTTATGTGTTTATTCTCTATTCTGAATGATTTAAACAAATATAATATGAATGACCTGCTTAACCTGCTTAACATAAGTTCTAATCTGAGTAATTAATTAATCAAATTCAAGAGGCAGCTCCGATAAAGCCTACATGCAGCTCAAAGTAAACATGGGCTGGCATCTAGTACAATGAAATGAAATGAAATTAAATCTGACTTTGCTATAGTTATCAATATGCCATAAACATACCGGTAGTCAAAAGGAGAATGAGCTTATTAACATAATGGAAAACTGTACTGCAACAATATATCTAGAAAGATGAGCAGACATGGTATTCATGGTTTATTATAGTTTGTAAAGATACTAAGATTATGTGAGACCATTAATAGCTTAGTAGTGTTTATGTAGGTATATCGAAAGTCCAAAGTCCTTCCCATATGAAGTCATACCTATAAGAGGAAACTTCAAAGGTGAAGAAATATGCTGTATACTTATACTGTAAACCATAGATATACTGTGATGGAAAAGGTAATACTTCCTTTTTCAGTAGAAGTTATATGTTTGTCACTGTTTAACCTCTTCAGTACTGGCATGTTATCTGTTTATGTTTATGTTTATCAGAAACGTTTATCTCTATGGGTCTCTTTCACACAATGTGATGGCAAGATTTAGGGTTTACAGTTGTACATTTAGATTACTGGACTTTAGTGTTTCTCTCTTCCTTTACATATTAACATGACCATATATTGCTGACAGTACTCATGTACTAGGGGAGGTAATATATGTTTGTATTATTTACAGGACATGTACATATATATCTATTTAGAGCCAGAAGGGCAGTATCACATATACCTTGACACTGAGTTAATGCCCTTGCTGCTCTGACAAATTATTTTACTCAAATTTCAGATTTTTTTTTTTTAAACTATTGTTTTGGTGTTATTCTAACTATCAGTTAAGTAAATAAAATTTGATAATCTTTGACTTCCGGTATTTGGAGACAGCAGCAGTGTAGACTGAGCACTTCGCTCAGTATCAGGCCCAAATACAAATCATAAATCATGTCTAAATTTACCAATCCTATAGAACATTACATTGATTTAAAGTTTCCATGTTTGCTCAATGGGGATGAAAGTCCAAACTCTACATTGTAAATTTTATCTTACCTCTTTCTGGAAAAGAGATGGCAAACAAAGGTTTTATTGACATATAACTAATATTATCTTTTCCTATACATGTATGACAAGTATTCAATTTTGTATGGCTTAGATAAGAGTAAATGCTCTTATCATAAAGCAAATCCTTAACTCTTAATTTTCTAAAATGAGTTTACCGGTAATACAAATAGAAAGAAACAAGTTAATGTATTTGATGTAAGAAAACATTTAAGACGGGCTTGGATATATACAGGTACCCATACTGTAGCATTTACAAAAATGACATGTACATGTATGCACATCATGATCATGTATTCCTTCATATATTATGTGAAGCATAAGATATAACCTATTCTTGACTTACACTAGATCATAACGGCATGATTTACATGTAGACATTGCTTGTTCTCTGCTCATCATAAAGCTTTACATTCAATGTGTTAATGACAAAAGGATAAGAATTAGCCACGCTTTAGTATCCTTTCCTTCCCACCTTCCTTCCTTCCTCAATCATTCTCTCTGGCATGTAACAAAATCCTGATAAATTTTAAAGCTGTAAACATGGACTTGAAAATTCTTTCATATTTTATTCTTTATTATACAACACCTACGTGGATCCTTGTCATTTGATTGGAGGATTGTTGGTCACATGATATTCAATAGATGGTATATTGCACGGTCGTGCATTTTTGGTTATATGCGCCGTGCATTTTTGGTTATATGCAGACTGCGTACCTCTCAGTCGTGCGCGCGCGTATCCCTGCGTGTATCTGACGCGAAGGCAATCTCAATGTAATCGAGAAGGCTTGACTCCAACTTTAATTTATCTTTAATATAAGGAGTAAAGCATAATTTGTTGATTAACGTTCTATTAGATCTTCTTCGATGTTGTATAAAACAAATAATGAATGTTTTTCATTCGTTCAATAGTGCAAATATTTTCATTCGTTGAAAGATTAACGTTAATTCTATTCAACTTGGCTGACGCCTCGTTGAATAGAATGTTAATCTTTCAACTCATGAAAATATTCGCACTATTGAACTCATAACCATTCATTATTTGTATAATATTATATTCTTCTCTTTCTCTATATTCTCCTTTTTCTCTATATTCTCCTTCTTTTCATCTTGTTCTTCCCAGTCTGATCACATCTTTTATACATTCTTCTTGATCAACATAATCTCAAACTATATAGTTTTCTCCAACTCTTCCTCCAGGCCAAGAAATTTGTGATAGAGAACTTGCACCAAACCAACCCTGTAACGTGTCTAGAATGGAGCAGTAACGGTATGAAGCTCTTCTCTGGAGACAGCCAGGGTAGAGTGGTCCAGACTGCTGTAGACTTCTATGAGGTAAGTTACTATCATCTACCGATTAATGATAATCATGCAGGTAGAACTCAACAATATATTACAGAGTTCCAGCACAGACCCCCATATCATTACTCACGACCCCCCCCCCCCAAAAAAAAAAAAAAAAAATATATATATATATATATATATATATATATATATATATATATATATATATAAAAAAAAAATAATAATAATAAAATTAATAAATAAATTATAATAATATAAATAAATATATTTGAAAAAATCAACAACAAAAATGTAATTAGGAACCTTAGGTACATAAACCTCCAATACTTTGCTCCAGACTTCAAGGAAAAAAGCTTGTGTGGAGCCCTGATAATAGGAATAGAATTGGATTCATGTTGGTGACAGTGCAGGAGATGTATGTAAACATATGAGAGAATGTGAATTACCTAAAAATATAAATGTTAATTAATAGTCTTCATATTAGTTTGGTTTTCACAGTACATTTAGCAATAAGTTCATCACATTGGAGCATCTGACAAAATGGCAAAACAGCTAGTAGAGTTTCCCTGAGGGTATTGTCAGAATAAGGTAAAAAACTGACATATTATGTCTGATGATTCAATGCAGTCATTGTTCATTTCCTAGAATCAATGTCAAGCGTCATGTGTGGTAACAGAGGAGGAAGCTGTGGTACAGCTCAGCTATGCCCACAAGAAGCTTCTCGTATCCACCACAGCACGCACTATCATCTGCACACCCGAGGATGATAACAAGATAGTACAGGTCGGACAGCAACCCAGGAAGTCGTAAGTACACTTTGACGTCATAACCAATGACAAAACATTGTGTGATTACTAGCATTTAGGAAAGCTGATGAGAATTTTTTTGGGGAAAATAATTTAATGTATATATTTATTTGAAGATATAATCGATTATGGTGATTAAAAAGAATTTTGTAATTGAATTACACAAACAGTGGGAAATAAGTAGAGCTTGGCTTGACTCTGTGGGGTCCATTGGCAAGGAAATCTCTTCCATTTAGAAATACCGGTACTTTTACAATTCTTGTAGAAGATAGCTTAGAACCTGGGCCAGTATTCAATTCAATACTTAAAATAAGTAAGAAATTTACTAAGTAAATTACTACCGGTAAGTAAATGACTAAGCTATAAAGAACTTTACTTACCGGGTATCTCATAGTCAAATCGCATTTTAGACTTTTACATATATATGTAAGACAAAATCGAAGTAAAATACTTACCAATAAGCATTGTGACATCACACGGTCATTCAAAGTAATGCTATAAATACGCGCTAATATAATTGTGCGCAGGTTATGATAATAATGATACTGTATTAGAAAACCATATGCCTGCCAATCAAGGCCTCCAAATAATTGGCTTAAGTCCGGTAGGGAGCTGTCTTAAATTTAGGGTAAAATACTTATACTTGACAAGTGACATCGGTTAAGCTTTTAAATTTTCTTTGAGATTTTAAATGTAGCTACTACTTATTAGTCACATCATTTACAGATTCAATGTTAGTTGGAAAGGTTTTGATTAATTATGCTTTTCACTATTTTCTCCTGTTTTACTTTGTTGCCAAATTTACATGTCTGTACATGAAAATGTTGCATTGATAACATGGCTACCAATTATTTTGTAACCAAGTAACATATATACAAAATATATGTTTTGCCTATTCATGAACATGACATATTTCAGGAGAGTATTGGAATCATTGACAAAGACCAAATTTGATTGGATCAGGTAGGTTGAACTGTTTGGGAATCATTAAGTGTGGCTACTTCTATGACAAAATAGCTTATATGGGGCCTGTCACCACGAAATGAGTCCAGTTGGTCAAAAATGTTATTCCTGTTTTTAAGTATTATATGAATCTACATTAAGTAAGCTTTAAATTAAGGGGTCACACATTAAAATTGATAAATTATATCCAGAAATATGAACAAAAACCTAATTGGACTTTATAAACAATGGTATTACCCAGTTTTGAGAAATGCATCATTTTCGTGATAATTTCAGATTACATAGCCTATATTATTTGCCAAAAAATGTTAGGAGATATTTTCGTGACCTAAGCTCTGGGGACATAAACTACAAGACATTAATAAGTCGATTTTTGGAAAAATCTTAAATGTGGTAGGTGGGTCAATTTTCAGTACGTACACACTATACATCGCTATTACTACGATTGAGCCTAATGCGACACTGGACTCATTTCGTGGTGACTGGCCCCATATATTCACTACTTTTTTATACCCATTTTGATATGTCAAAAATATATGATTATATACCGTGTCTTAAAAGGTATCTCGCCTATACCTATAAAATGAACACACATTATCTTCATCCTGGCTCAATGTATAAATGCTAGACTAGATTGGTTTCCATGGATTCTGGAAGCACTGTAGTACTTAGTATACCATAGCTGGGGGAGGGGGGGGGGGGGGGAGGCATCTGAGAACACATTAAGATGATCCAATGTATTATATAATCAGACAGGTGCATGGCGGTCCCTTAACTAAAGTGGGAATATTCAACTACGGTACATTATTACATGTATGTTTTATTATTATTAAGCCATTAATGGCATCTGACACTCTCATGTTCACTTTGCTCATCTCTCTGATTCATTATACATATTGAGCCTTTTGCCTTTTATCTCTATCTATGAGTCAAACAAAGAGCATAAATTCATAGGTGTATTATGATGTCAGTTGAATTAAAATAAATGTAATGCAAGTACCTATGCATTACACATTATCATGTTTGGTTTATGAAAGCAATATATATGAAGGAAATCGCTAATATTGATTTCCTCCATATATAATGCTTTCATTTCCTATGTAATCATTAGAAATATAACATGAACAGGAAATATTTTAAAACCATTTTCTAGTTTCAGTATGCCATCAAATTCACATTTATGAGAAAGAGGCTATATCTTGGATACATGTACATGTTGTAATTCAGCCCTCCTTATGATTACAATCTTAAGTTGTGGTATACTCTTATGGTGTGTATTATTCAAAATGATTATGTTTAATGATGAGGTTTACCGCACTAATTTTATGATGTGTGTTAAATCTTTGATATTGAAGCAAATAATTTACATCAAAGTTTCTTTCAAGATAAAGACCAGTTAGGGTCATGCGATTGCATTGTGAAAGAAACGTTTTGTAATCGATTAGAAAAGCTTGATCATCTAGCATAGATGTACTGCAAGGTTCTTGAATAATCAAATTGATAAGAAATTTGGCCCAGTCTTCATAAAGTTACAAGCACTGTACACAGAAAGATGTATATGGGACTACGCACACGTGCGCGACACATGCGTTTTTATCTCTCACATACCAATAGATAAACTAATTTACCAAATATATCAATTAGTAGGCGGTTTCCCGGCAAATTTTTTATCATCATGTAATATTCAAAACATATTCTTTCACATAATTGGTAATAAGAGCTTTCATATCATTTTTTGAAATTGGGGCGTTTCCAATACTGGTCTTTTCCTTTAACATTAACTAGAAATTCAAAAATACACAAATCTGCAAATACCATTTGAAATATACAGCTGACATTTCATTGTGCCATGTTATCATCAAATAAATACATTAGCAGCTCCTTTCGACAATATTTGGCAATTTGAAGAAAATTTCTATGCCTTCTGCTCTCTCTCTCTCAGGATTGTGTTTTAAAGGTGATCATCGTTAAATGGCTATGATGCTCAGTTACTTGTACCCCATAAAATATAACATTCTTTCTTTATTTATCATACTGTTCTTGGCATCACCAAACCTGACAGTTATTGCAGTAAACTATTATCATGGAAGACAAAACATGATCTGTAAATTTTCCTTCTTATTTGTATCATTTGACAGCAATATACATGCTCATGCACTGTATCATCAAGTGTCATTCTTTCATTTACTTTTTTCTTCACATCAACATGGGTTTAGCTAGTACACGTTTATGCTTATAAAATGCTATTGGATGTGAGAATGTCATAAATACATTTCATATATGTATTTTAACTAGTGGAAAATACCTGGAAAATATTGCATAACATTACAATTTTAAAGAGAATGTCATATTCAATGAATTACATAATTGCTTCTGTGGTAGCTTGAAGAAATTAAATAAGCAATTGAATTGAACAGATAAAAAGAAACAAGCTTTTGATGAAGGCACAAGTTCATCTTATTCTTGGAATGATATAGCACCTGTATGCTCTGGAGGTAAACATTCTTATCTTTTCTATATTGTTCTTTTAAACTTCTTCAAAGTCAAGAGTCAATGTTATTTTTGGATGCTTTTACCTGTGTAATTTAGAGGTTAATGTGATTGCATAGAATAACATTTTAAAAACTTCCTACATGTGTTTGTGTAGTATGCAATGATATGACAATATTAATGTGGTGTCCTTTCTCGTTGATTTCATATTACAGCAAAGGTAGCTTTGGTGCCCACTTTGTGCCCGGTCTGTGCAAACCCAGCGATGCCACCACCTACATCTCCAGACCCGGCTGGAGACTCTGGCACACCAACACCGAGGGCACCGTCCTGGAAACCATCATGTTCAAAGACCTCATCAGCAAGGAGCATCCATCCATCCAACTGCTTCCAGACACCCCACCTGAAATCATCCCACCGCCTACCGAGCTCCAGCTTGGCCACCTGTTCCCGTTCAGCAATGGCCTTCTGGTGAGCTGGTCTCTGTCGGCCATCGTGATCCTGCAGCCGTTTGGACCGGAGGGAGCGCTCGTCGTCGGCAGTAATTTTGGAGAGCTTGGAAACTTGGTTTCAGTGGCTGTGACCAGGCATGAGATATTTGCTCTGAGGAAGGGATGTGATAGATGTCTTGTCCGCATTGCTACTGCTCCTGAAATGAATCTTACTAGAGGTAGGTACAGCTGATAGATTGACTGAAGTTCTCTTGATATTATGAGTCGGTGTATTTCAAGGACGTACAGAAAATGAACTCAATGGTTTTAATACAAGAGATGGCATACCTAGCTAGACTACTCCTCCTGCAAATCTGTTCAGATACTGTTACAAAGTATGTCAGAGCAATTTTTGCTTTTAATAATATTTTGGTCCACATTCCTGTTGTGCTTCTATACATATACTTCAAATGATTCTGTGTATATTCATGGTACAGACAGCAAATTACGTAATACTATGTGTATTAAATTTGAATTGTATTAAATATGATGTTCTATTGATTAGAGAATAAATTGATTTGGGGATTTAAATCAACTAACTGAAATTTATTTTTCATCTCTTCTTTTCTAGAACCATCTAAATCAGAGAAGGACTTTGGTAGAATCCAGACAACCAAGCTGAACGTTACTGATAACCCTTCCCAGATGATCTTGGTTCCTAGTGCCCAAGTGTCCTCTGACAGAATGACTTCTACTAAACTGAAGAACAAATTCAGCTCCATGCGAGGCTTTCTCAGCAAAGCAGCAGATGACTTGGCTGATAAAGCTGCTGAAACCAAGAATAAAATGGAGAGGAATCTTGAGCGTTCCCGCAAGTTGAATCTTCCAATTCCAGAACGGTCTGAGGACAATGTGAGCATTAAGAGTGATAGATCATCTACCAATGAAGGTGACCAGCAGAGCTCTGATCCAGGGACACCTGAAGCAATGCTTTCAGACAAGTTGTTTGTGTCTGTCATAAATGCTAGCAACATGAGTGGTGAGAGATCCCTGACAGGAAGAACATCCCCAACTGCACCGTTCAGAAGCCCAGCCACTTCCTTCAGCAAGCATGCTGATCGCAGTAGATCAAACTCCAAGGTGAAAGGAGTGAATGGACAAGCAAGCAGTGTCAATCAGACGGAAGCAGATGAACCTGACAAGGAAGAGGTGACTGCGACAGAGGAGGAGAGTACAGCAATAGCTGAAGACAACCCTAAGGAAACCTTCAGCAGTGCCATTGAAGTGACGGCTATGAAAGGCAGAAAGAACAGTGCTGCCGATAGGGCAGTATCCATTGTAATCACTGAGGACCCAGATGAGGATCAGTCAGCAAAGGTCATGGAGAAATTGAGCAAGAGACTGTCATACGCATCAAAGAGTAATCCGGACACTTTTGAGAACATTGGCAGTGGTTTTTCATCTAGCATTGTTTTCCAGACAAAGCCCAAATCGAAAACAAAGAAGAAGAAGAAAACAGTCAAAGGTGAATACAGTACCGGGTATATTTGTTTCATTTCTATGTTTACACCATTCATGTATCTATTCATTTCAATCTTATTTTTTTTTAAATAATTAATTATTTTCTAGATTTTTTATTAATAATAAGATAAATAAACAGAAATTCAATCTCCAACTTTGTGGAAATCGTAATAATTTTGGCAGTCATTTTCACATGTTCCATTGAAAAAAGTCATTAACATTTGTTAAAAGACAATCGGTGAGAAACATTTTGTTCATAAGAATGTTCAATGTATTGTCCATTCAACCCTTGAATGAAATTCATTGGGGTGGTATTATTTTACATTGTGTGGTTTGACATATAATCAATTCCAAGTGTAATGGAATTTCATTTCTAGAGAATTTTCTATATGAAAAAAATATGTTATAGACATTTTAATGAAAATCTAAATAATGTAAACTAATTTGAGATGCTTTGACTGATAGTTGTGTAATGTATTACTTTTCAGTAAAGTCACTTGAGAAGCTTCCATCTTTTTCCCTTCCTTTCCGCATAGGCAATAAAGGTGTTGCTACTATTGTTGAGGCTGGCCAACAGTCCCCTTTCAGTAAAGGTCTTGACGGAGATCAACCACCTAGTCCTAGTCCTAGCCCTGCTATGACACCCAAGTTAGGATCTATTCAAGAAGGAGAGGCTCTAGAAACAGGAACATCCATGAGACCAGGGGTTGATCCAGAGGCAGTTGCAGAAAGATTAAGAGCATTTCCTGGTTCCTCCATGAGAAACGGCATTGAGGAAGATTCTAACAAGATAGGTGATCGAGGATCCAACTCTGCTCATCCTGAAGAGAGATTGCTTGGTGCAATGAAAGATGGTACATTAGGGGAACTATTGCCAGCACCGACTTCTCCCAAGCTTAGCATCTATACACCTCCTCGGTCACTGAGATCCGATGCTGATGAACTCATGAAAACAAATAATCATGAGAACTCTATCAGTGAAACATTAGACACACCTCAGAACCCATACAGAATTGATCCTGCAAGTAATAATCCTTCAGATTCTGGATATCCAGTGAATGGTCTTAGATTGGCAGGTACTGGATTGAGCATCAGTCTACCAAGATCTTTGAACTCTAATGATATGCTACCAAAGAAAGAAGGTGATGAACTGTCCCCAATCGTCAGTCCCAGGTCGCCGAGATCACCGGGGTCACCAAGACGAACGTCTGCTGAGGAAGAAGAAGGAAGACAGGCGAGAAGGTTGGGTATTATCATGGAGGACTTTAACTATAATGATGTTCCTGAGGAAGATAAACAACCAAGCCCAACCACCTCTCCACGCCCCCTTTCTCCAGCAGCAGCCAAAGAAAATACAGATGATGTAGCTCCATTGCCATTCTTGCCACCAAGAAAGAAGCACATGCTCTTCAATAATGTCATCAGACAGTCTGCAGCAGGTTCAAGACCTACATCTGAGTTTGAGGATATCTACTCCGAGTACAGACAAACAGTGATCATGATGAGAGAGTCTATTTATATTGAAGATCCTCCCAAGCCTGTTCGTAAAGAGGATCAAAAGGAAACCGCCAATAGCGACAACTCAGAGACAGAGAGCCAAGAATCTGATGAAGGAGAGGAAGGAGAAACGTCGCTGCCTGATAGCATACAGCAGAAGCTTGCTGGCAGCTGGATGCAATGCTCCACACCAAACTACATTTACCAGCTTGTAGCATCTGAACGTCACATCTGGTATGTGGACAACCGTGACAAGGCCCACCACAGTCTCACCTCGGCCATTGCCTGTAAATGGAGCAAGCTGAAAGATGCACCCTGCCGTTTGCTGGCCGTGTCCCCATCTGGCAGTATAGTATGGCGTGTGAATCCCAAGACTAGTAATGCTTGCTCCAGTACAGCCATCACCCAACGCAGTCATGTTGGCTACCGATGGATCGATGCCTCCAAGGATGTCTCCCATGTTTGTCTTGATGAGAACATGGCATGGATCATCAAGAACAATGGACAGCTGTGTGTTCATAAAGGCCTCAGTCGAGACAGGCCTTACGCCAAGGATACCTTCATTGACAGCAATGTTCATGCAGTGCAGATTGCAGCCAACAATGGTGCTGTGTGGGCCAGGACAACAGCGGACAAGGTGGTGTACAGAGCTGGAATCACCCTTAAGAAACCTCATGGTCAGAACTGGTTGGAAATGCCAGATGATGAGTAAGTAATGACTGTGTTTTCCTCTGTCAAAATGAGTACTGATGATCCATGTTTGGTTCCTTACACTGCAGTTCATTGCAGTTCACACACAGGACAAAATTATCAAACTTTCACTAATAGACCTGCTCTTGCTTATAATTCCTGAATGATGAAAACTCTATTGATCCTTTATCATCAGAGTATTTGGTATCATTATTCACCTGAAAATTTTATTTTGAAATGCTTGTATTGAACTCGACTATAGTGTGTAAAATGTTTATTAAAGCTGTATAAATCACTATTATTTTTCATTTTCCCCTTTAAATCCTATACTTTCCTTTTATTGTGCACTATCTTTCTTTGTCTTTCTTTTGCTTCCATTTTCTTAAATGTGTGCTCTTCATGGTGCCAATGTTCTTTGTCTTTCCTGTGACTCTATCACTATTGCTACCATGCTGTTTTCCCTTTACCCCTACCCTTTTTGAAATTCTGTCTGCTTCCTTGTCTGCTCTTTTCATCCCAACCTGTCTGGTGTCTTTGGTTTGCTTGTCTGTCTGTCTGTCTGTCTCTTTGTTTGTCTTCTTTCCCTCCTCTATCATATAATGGACCAGGAACTTGCGGATGGTGTGTATAGCTCTGGACTCCAGGAACACAGGCTGGGCCATCGATGATGGTGGTATGGTGTGGTTCAGGACAGGAGTTACAGCAGAGAAACCCATGGGAGATGACCAGAAATGGTGGCAGGTAATACTCATTGTCAATAATGTAGAGCAGACACTTCAAATTAGCAATGTATGTTGAACTTTAGACTGTAAAGGAGAAGTCACTGTAAAATTTCTTCATTTGTTCACCATCTATCACACACATTGTTTATAACTATTATCTTATTGTTGTTGGGTTTTGTGTAGTATTGTTGTATTGAGTTTTTCCAAACTAATCATATACTTCATTTTAAAGGGATTTAAATTGTTCTCACAAATTTTGATTTATATGTTGATGTCATGAATGACAAGACTATAGTACAGCTACTAAAAATTGCCTGCCACATGTTTGATGTCGTAGGTGTGTATGAGTGAGTACCTGATGGAGGATCCCAATGTCCTGCGTATGATGGTCAACATGGCAGGGTCAGCAACCAAGGTGGACAGAGTGGTCAACTGGCTCAAGAAACAGTGCTACAAGGCTACAGCCATTGCTGCTAACTCATCAAGCGTGTGGGTGTGCAGCTCCTACCACTATAAGACTACACTGCATGTGTCCAGGGGCAACCTTCTTGGTGAGTGAGCTAGGCCAGTGAGATCCAGTACTAAGGAAAACCTTTGACGAGTGTAGGTGCAAATATGGCTTTGGAGTGAAGAAAGGACCAAAGTTATGCCAAACATATGCATCCTAGAAAAGAAGAAGGGAGGGAGAGAGGGAGGAATAAAAGGGATGATGGAGGAAAGGAGAGAAGCACAGGTGGAGGGACGGAGAGAAGGATTGTTGGAGAGAGGGAGAGAAAGAGGGAGAGAAAGAGGGAGAGAGAGAAAGAGGGTAAGTGAAAATAGAAAGCAAGATGCATGGATGTTCACTTTTAAAAATTCAAGAGTTTTTTCTCCTCAGCGTATCATCTTAACCAAATTTTCTGGCGATGTTAGCACGGTGTTTTGAACTTTATTTCAGCTGTGCATTACTGTAAAAGAGAAAGATTTTGAATGCTACTGAAATAGATTAAAACTTAAATGAAATTGAATAAAAGACCCTTTCACTTTTCTTGACCAGGGTCTCGTTGGGAGCTGTCCAACCCTGTAGGTCTAGCAGCATCAGCTACCTGGAAGTGTGTCTGTGCTTCACCATCTTACGGTCCTAGTGGTAAGTCTTCATATCTCAAGATTATCTTTCTGTTTTTTAGTTACTTGTATAAATTTATAAAAGTAATGAAAAGTATATGAAAGAAACTACAGGCATGAATAATACTTTCAGAGTTTTCATTTGCCGGTATATCATATGTGCTAATACAGGCTTTTAAGGCTTTACTAGTTAGGATTCTATTGGGCCTCTTAATACACACGTTGCTTTAATAGACATGGATTTCTGGATGATGCAATTTGTCATGACTTTAGTTGAAAATAAAGGAAGATAAAAAAATAATGTGACTTTCGTTCAATTTTTTGTTTGTCATGCACTCGTTATTATATTTTGTACCAATATTAAAACATGTGAAACGATGAGATTGTTCCATCAATAATTTCCAGAGACGCTTTTCTGCCAATTTTATGAGAAGTGTATCTATTGCTACGGATTGATTTTTTTTTCTTTTATGAAAACTTGTCTCTAAGAAATGCTTGAATTCTCGGACATAATGCAATTGTTTCAGCATTTATATATTTGTAAAGCGCATTGAGAGAGCCTGCGGTCCTAAAATGCGCTATATAAGGACGAACTATTATTATTATTATTATTTCTCTTGATCTTTCCAGGTATGATTTGGGCCCTCCAGACGAGTGGAGAGATCTTCTGCTTCTCTCCAGAGAATCGTAAACCCAACATGGTACAGTCACCTGATCATGTGGCCTTTGAGTACATTGGAGCTACATCTGACTCCGTCTGGGCTCTCTCCAGCAACTGGGATGTCTATGTCAGGATGAACATCTCTGAACGCTGTCCGGGAGGTACACTGTGGAAGAAACTGAATCTAAATCAGTTTGGTGAGTGTACCTTGTTTTGATAATCATGTCAGAAATCAGTTGTTTGTTTATAGAGGTATGGATTCAAATGTATATCTCAGTATGTGAAAAGGGTTAGACATGAATAGAGTTAAAGGTGCAAATTATTCTATCAAATTCAAAAGTACCTCAATTTTAACGATTGATTCATGAAGGCAGAGAAGGGACCCCCATTCCCTTCCATACAAAATCATTGTGACGACTTGATAGAAAGATTACAGTAATGTAAAGCTTTGAAACCATGCAAAATCTTGCTCTGTTAAGGCAGTACACATAGTAATTCCATGGTGTTCCTTTGGATGAAAAAGTTACTTTGCCAGTCCTTTATCTCAATCAAAACTTGATCATAAAGTGACCATGTACATCATTACATATGTATGTCTGTAACGTATCCCTTTGCATCCCCATTCTCTCAGGTACCCGTCGCATCGTACACTTCACCCTGGGCAGCGAGACGGTGTGGGCGGTGGATTCTGTAGGTGACATTCACTTCCGGTATGGCGTCCATCTCCCCAAGCATGATGCCCTCCCTCTGGCCTGGGTCCCGGTGGATGGGAAACCGGTCGGCTATGGCGTCTACTTCACCAATGTCTTCTGTGGTCCTTCTAACAACATTGTATGGGCCATTGACAATAAGAAGAATGTCTACGCCAGGCAGGGGGTGTGCAAGAGCAATCCTATTGGACTTGGATGGGAGCCAGTGGAAGGTATTATTTTGAGTTGTGTTTATCTTCTCAACTAGTTCAAATTTGTAAAAGAGAGACCCTTAGTCCTCAAAGACTAGAATGTTTGCTGTTGCAAATTTAATGACCTTTGTGACACCCAAACCATCCTTGTGAGCCTGAACAACTGATACACAAGGATTTTTGCAACAATCCCCCCCCCCCCCCATGACAGTTCTGCTCTGGACAATGAAAAGAAAAATTATATTCTAGGTGGTACATGTGGTTAACTGGAGGGAGGGGGAGTTTTCCTTTTGTAGATTGTGTTTGGGATAAATATATGGAGGTATTTTTCCAAAAATCAGAGAAAAGATGTGAAATGAAATGTCTGGGGGACTTCAACTTCAGAGCATCATGTTTACTGCCTTAGAGAAAAATATCTTTTAAATTTTGTTGCAGTATTGATTGAATATCAAGAAAGTGGGAAAAACATAAATTTCTGATAAAAATTGCAAAGGGTTCTACCTGTTGTTCATCAAATTTGTCATAAGAGCCTCTTTTCATTTTTTTCCTCCATCAATCAATGATTAAATGTGACCAAATCTATGCAGAATAAACATTTTTGTGGCAGATTTCAAGAAAATTTGACAAACATTAATTTCTGAAAAATTGCAAATCAAAATTTGTTTAAAGGGATCATTATGTTTTTTCATCAATCCATAATAAATATGACCCCAATCTGTCCAATGATGCACTTCGTGGACATTTTGTAAGAATTTTGTAAGAATGTTGTAAAATATCAATTTTTGATAAAAGTTGCAATGGTGCAATGGTTGCAATTTTTTGGTGCAGAAAATTTTCCAAATATTTTTGTTGTAAATTTAAAAAAGGTTGAATTTTGTTCTCGATATAATTTCTCTATTTTTTATCTTTGATTTAATTCCAGGTACCCAGGCTACTCAGCTGTGTATGAGTTCTGACACAGTGTGGGCACTTTGTCCTAATGGGGAGCTGGCATGTCGCTTTGGTATCTCTGCTGATAATGCTACAGGGGACTATTGGAAGAAGATATCGGGCAACTTCAAATATGTGACAGGTAGGATTTATACAGCAGCTTGTATGGGCTCTGAGAGTATGGACAAAGAGATATGAAAACTAGTAGACCATTCAGTATGTCATTTTCAGTTTGAGATATTGATTTTAATATGGTATGAATGGATGGGCTGTTGAATTAGAAATTTAGAATGAACAACGAATTAATAGATCCCATGCTCATTCAACACTGCATCACTCTCTAAAAATTAATGTTTGTATTCTTAAATGTTGTATTGATTGAAAAATAAAGGAGTAAATTTCATGCTCATTCAAGATGTGAATATATGACTGTATCAGTCTCTGAATATTATTTTTAATTTTAAAATATTATACATTTATTACGAAGAAATCGATAATTCAGTTGTATACTAATCAAAGCAAATCATACTGTTTTCAAATTCAAACTTAAGATGGTTTTTCCCAAACTTTAAGAAAACCTATTCAAGACCGGTAAATATTTCGGTCATAAACACTACTGAAGTCACAGAAAACATTGCTTATGTCTGTTCCGTTTACTTTCTTCAGTTTCTCAGAATGATGAACTGTGGACAATCAACAGTGATGGGCGTCTCTTCCATCGACTCACCAAGATGTTCATCCGCAGTTCATCCACCAAAGCTGCATCCATGGAAAGCACTCTACCAGGTGAAGATGATTGGGAGCTACTCTAGGCATCTCAGACGAGGATTCAGAGTTGATCATCCTCTCCAAAACATTTGAGACCTATTGCATACATTTTTACTGTAAAGTACACTATCCTGAAATATACACTCACTCGTTCACTCCCTCAACACAGTAGCAGTTTTATTACAGATGCATAGGTAACTTCCTACCACCTACACAGTTTGTATGCAAATGTGTGCTTGCAAACTAGTGGATTGGTCATCTACCTGGGAGGTGTTTCATAAAGCTGTTCGTAAAGTAACGCATGACTTTACAAACGACTTGTATATGAAGTGCCAGATAGGATGCCCAAATTTTTTCCTGATGTTTTAACAATGTGCGACTATATTTCAAATAATCTCATATTAAATTATGGCAAAAAAATATACCTTGCATTTAAAGTGTTTGTTATAATAAGAATGTTAATCTACATCTGGACAGTTCAACTTTAGTTGATGCAGTTACCATAATAATAATTGAGCATCCCATTTGGCTTTTCATATTCAAGGCATTCTTAAAGTCATGCGTAACTTTAAGAACAGCTTTATGAAACACCCCCCCCCCCCCCCCCCCCGGTATCTCATGAAACTTCTGTAGACGTCTTGATGTATAATCCTTTCTTAATCTTGATGTCAGTAGAATGATGCTGAACCTAGACTCTGTATTATTAGTATCCAAGCGATTCATCACATCGTGTTGTCATGGTAACAAATTACCAACTACTTTGGCATAACGGGGTGGCTAGGGGTTTCAGGAGCTATGTCAGTGTATGATCTTGGTCTCTTTATTACAATGTGGCACTAATGGAATCAGATATGTATGATCTAAAAAGGCCAATGGAATTTTAGATCATGAAGTGAACGTCTCCATCACATCATTTTGCACACCTACAAGAAAAAAATTATCAGATCTTCAACAACAACAATTATAGTTTCATGACCTCAAAGAAAGTGATTATTATTCAGGTATTAAATTTAGAATATTTATATACGTAGTATCATTTCATTGCTGCATTACTTATGATCCCTACCGAAAACCTAAGAGTTGATTATCTCTGCTTGATGTCCATTCTTAGTGTCAAAGGTTTGTCTTTTAGTGTTCAGGACTATACAAAAAAAGAACCTCTTGTGGTGGTATAGTATTAATGACTGCTTTGAGAGAAATAGTTGTTTTGATACACTCAAGGGAAGGTTAGAATTGTGCTATTGCCCCGAGGCGTGCCGGGGGCAATAGCCCAATTGTAACCTTCCCGAGAGCGTATAAAAACAACTTTTTCTCGAATATTAAAGCAGTCATTAATACTTTTATATGCCGAAAAAAAATAGACTAAAAAATA
Organism: Strongylocentrotus droebachiensis; assembly: GCA_035222895.1. Lineage (NCBI taxonomy): Eukaryota > Metazoa > Echinodermata > Echinoidea > Camarodonta > Strongylocentrotidae > Strongylocentrotus > Strongylocentrotus droebachiensis. The sequence goes on from JAVYIG010004804.1 coordinate 28,392, forward strand.
AAAAATAAAAAATAAAAAAACTTTTGTCGAAGATGGGATTCGATCTCAATAAAAAGGTGATGTACTTTGCAGTTTTCTCTAATATATAGATTAAAATGGATTGAAAACGGCTTCGAGTGGTGGATGCTTTGCGGCTGCTCAATTAAACGGGCCCTTCTTTTACTTTTGCAATGCATATTGGCACGAACTTAGATCAAGATCTATCGGCAGATGTTGTTTTTTTGTTTTTGGAAGTTTAGTTTGGAAATAGGTCTGTTTTTACAGGAACAGTTAAAGTTTATGAATGCAATTTCGACTAATCAGATTGCTGGTTTACTTAAAGGGATTGGATCGCCAGTTTCCATGTGCAGAAGGCCATAATTCGCTGACACCAGACTTGGTGGAAATACCATTAATGGGGGTACAAATTTGCACACAGCAAACCCATAGTCCAGTCAAGAATTACCCCCTAATCTCTCGGAGAGCTCGAGAGTCTTCGGGCAAATCAAAGCATTACATAAGGTCCAATGGTCATAAAACTCAAGGCTAACCCTGGTGATTGACAACACCTGTTATTGGGTAAACACCCGAACGGTGTCGAATTCCCCATGAGAGCCGACTACTCAGTGACTTTAAGTGAGGTATATAATACACCTTAATTAATGTAGGCAGTAGAATTGAGCCTATTATGATGTAACTATGTTAAAGTCTATTTATATTACGCAAAATAATCTGTATTGATCTTGTATGATAAGGCTGTGGTGTGCATTCCTCTATAGTTCAAGGCTGGTATGTCTTGAAACTTAGCAATACCGGTAATCATTTTGTGGACAATCAATCGGACAATCAATCATTTATTGCTGCAATTTGATTTATTTAATAAGATTTTTTTTTAAATGCTTAAATGTGTATCAATTCACAACAGGTTTCCTTATAAGTAATTATATAGTATAGATATTTTATGATGATTTAGTTTATGGTACTGTGATAAGCTTAGCTTTAGCTTTATCTACAATTTGTAAATTGGGATATGCCCATATTATAATTGTTTAACCTTGATGTAATTTTGTATGAATTCCTTTATATATTGCAGTACTGGCTTATAACAAAAACACATACTGCTGGTACAATTGAACCTTGTTTATAAAACAACCTCCTTAGAACTTGTGAAATGACAGATTCATACCATGAACTTGTTAAATCAAGGCTAGAAAATAGGAGAATGCAAAGAAGTGGGACTGGCAAAGTTATCTTGTTTAATGAGTTGGTTATGACCATGTTCACTTTAATCATATTCCACTGTATTAAAGCTGATCGATTCCACGTTTCTTTCACAATGCAATCGCATGACCATTACTGGTCTTTACCTTTAATTGAGAGCTTAGTTGAAGAGATAACCACTTGTCAGTGACCATGCAGGGAGGCCTAATCCCTCCTGGCCAAACTAGTGCAAATAGGCTTTAAATGTGCATATTGCAAACTTATAGTGATGTAAATAATTTGGCTTTCATTCAATTTTTTCATAATCAGTTTTGGAGTTCAATATAATATGAGTGTAAAATATGTTATTCAATATGTTTTTGTTTTCCTTCTTTTTTAGTAGAATAAAAACCAAAGCATTATTAGGTACTGGTTTCTATTGACTGACAATAGAAGAGTATGAAGAAAACTTGAAATAGATTGAAACGGAACACAAACATGTAATATTTCATTCTCCAAATTTCCCAAGCAATAATACTGAAATGTACTTTTTTGTTAAACTACGTTCCTTTTGTTTATTAAGTATATTAATGAAGTTTTAAAGAAGCTAGTTGTATGTAAGCATATCTTATTATGCATACCGGTAGATATTTTGTACTCCTTGTTTAAACCTTTTTCACATCAAGTTTAGTTGCAAGTTGAGTTCTTTGTATTACAAGTAATGCAATCAAAATATACATGTACTCCATATTAGTGCCATCCCATTTAACACTTTAGTAAAGTGTATAATCTTCAGTACTTTTTTGTGTAACCGTAATGTACTTTTGTTTGTTTGTTTACTTATCATAAGACCTAGGTACAAGGAAGAAAAGTAAATCAGTATTGGTAAAAAAGACCATTTTTGGAATGTAATCAAATAATAATGCATATGTCTTGTATTTGAAGTGCCTGTTATGAATTATTACATTCAGCTTTTATGATATAGAACGCAACTTTCATACATTAGATGTTACTAGGTAGGACAAATATTATAGTTTGTCCTACCTAACAAAATGTAATGCATGCAATTCGTATTCTGACTACTGAACTACAAATATTCGTAACAGGTGAATGAAATAAATGGTAAGAAGGCACTTTAAGTCACAAAGACGTATTCATTAAATTTTATTACATTTTAAAAATGACCTATGAGAAGGAATATGAATGTATTAAAAAAAAAGATTGTACTAACCGTTGATTGTTCATCTTGACTTGTTCTGTGTACCGGTACTGCATTTTGTTTCGTTTGATACTTTAGTGATACTTGTATTTGATAATCTCCCTTATGTAAATTGGTTGTATTTTTTAACAAATGAAAGATCTTTTTGGTTTAAGAATTGTGCAAATTATATAAAGGTATATATTTATGATAAAGAACCAATTAAAACATGTTCATTCAGTTTGTCATTTGTGTATGATTTATCTGTCGTGTGTTTAATGTAATGTAATGTAAAATTTCATGAACAAAGAATAGAGATTAATTTATACATCAACTTTTGCTATCGTGGGAGTCATCTGATATAACAATTTACAAGAATAAAATAAGTCATTCTGATAATTGAAAGATAAATGTATTTATTACAATGCTACATATATACATATAAAGAGAGGAGCAAACTTGTTTTAAATAGTCTTATAAAGTAAAACGATTAAACTTTAATTTATACAAATTAAAAACGAAACATAAAATTAGCACATATGTAATATGTTGCTTAACTTAATCCACATAGCCTGAACACTAGATAATATGACCATCTAAGGGTTTCTATGACAAGGAATTTATTAATGACAGTTTTTATTTATTAGTAATGCAATTGTCTTAAATAGCATAATGAGCTAATTAGCATTTGTACAATATATTGACTTCATTGTCATTTATCTAGAAAGCCTGAAAATGGTGCAATGCAACATTGTAAATCACCTTTTAAAGACCACACATTAATTCTTGAGAAGATATTCCATGTACTGGTAGATGTAGTATTAAGTAGCCTAATTAACATAATTCGAAATTTGCGTATTTGCGTATTTACATAATATTGATATAGGTCTAGTTCATCCAGAAAAATCTGGAATGACAATTTTTTTATATATTTTTTTAATGACGATCAGTATCTCTGAGGTCTATCATGTTGTAAGAAAAATTAATTAGCCTTACTAGCATATTAATCGGACAATTGCCTAATGGCCATGAGAATTTCTGTCCGACAAGACAGAATACATAGTTATTCATTTTTAATTTCCCACTGTACCAGTGATAAGAGCAGAATAAACAGTCATGACAGAGACCAGTAAGTCATTAAAGATAGAAAGAAATGGTTTGGGTCGACTGAACGATGGTTATGGTGGCAAAGTGTATTTAGAATGTTGCTCTTTTCCTCTTAACTGAGATTAGGTATTGGAGACAGAATTTAGAGAATTCCTTGTATCCGTTTTCTGGACATAGTGGTACTTTGCAATCTAACAGTGCTTAACTCGGATGCATAGGTAATGAATTACAAATTTACAATCCTTGCCTATTTAATCTAACCTCATCGGAACATTGGTTGCAAAGTTGAATTCACTCCAATTCTTCTTTGTCTTGTGAGTCTTTGTTAATAATGTCTTCATCATCTCCACCATCTTCTGACTTGTTTGGATTGCTACGGTTCACTCCTGACTGACACTTGCAGTACACAGAGCAAGACAATCTCTCATGATGACAGCTGCAGTTGTGTTTGCTGCGTTAAAACGACACTTCTTGTCCACCACCTTCTACGTGCAGAGCGAGAGGGAGATTCCGTTGTGCAGTTGGCAGCCATCGAAGTACCTCTTGCCATACTTTGCTTCAAGCCACTTCCATTATGCCCGATACCTCACACAACACATCCTAGAAGTGAATCATCTGATGCCAAAGCAGAACTGACTTCTGGTGCATTTGTTTGTAGACACTGAGCTGGAGTATAGAACTGTTTCCTCAGATCAATTTGGAGAGCAGACCGATGTGCGCATTGGCAAAGTGGACTGAAAGGTGTATTAAACTCTCTCACAAGAACAAGTGAAAGAGTGGATAGACTCCTTTCCCATCACATCATATTATGTCAGACACTTTTGATCACATCTTCTCAGAAAACCCCAGGAAGAATAAGAGTGAGGACGAAAGTGGATTGAAGCATAAAGAAGAGAGCAATTCCATGAGAAAGACCGATGCAGAAGATCGGAAAGCATTCTCATCCTCTCAACAACCACGGTGACTGCTTATACAGCATTGTAACAGGACAAATTGCCTCACTTGAAATCAATGTCGAAGGAGCACTTAGTATTGGCAGACAGACGTAGGCCGAATTCGTCTCAAATCTGCCGGAAAGTTTTCACACCAGTATAAGTAGTCCCATCAAGACCATGGAGATGATGAAGAAGGAAACCAAAGTTGGCTCCTCTACTGTGTCCATTATGGAGACGACCTCTCTGAGATTGATCACACCAGGCCAAACATGACACATGGAACTCGATCCAATAATTGAATTTGAACTGTCCCCCCGTCCTTAAATGACGAGTTTGGATGCCTCCAAAAGGGAACCAAATCAACACTTGTTCACAAACTAAGCATATCACAGAGTGAATAATCTCCTACTGTGGTGATCATTGATGCACAGCAGCTGCTTTATCATGTCTGGTGGCCAGTAGGCGGTAATGTATCTGTTCTGGCTGCATCCATGAAGAAGAGACTTTGCAAGCATAGAGACTCCAAAAAGGTGCTTGTGTTTGACAAATATAAAGAGCTTTCCTTGAAGGACCAGGAGAGAATCCGCCGTGGTGATGCAGGGTCCACTGAATACAACCTCATTCATCAGACAGATCTTCCTTGCCGAGAAGTGATCATGAAGAGTAAGAACAATAAGAGGCAACTTTCTGCACTCCTGTCAACATTAACAATGGAGAGCGAACAACATTTGACTATGGAGAGCGAACAATCTTTGACAGTCAGAATGATGGCCTCTATGGACATGAGGAAGCAGATGTCACAGTAGTATCATATGTACTTCAAGCTGCAAGCGATGGCCACAAAGTCATAAGGATTCTTAGCGATGACACTGACATATTTGTATCATTGGTGTATTGGGTGTATAAGGCGGGCATACCTCGGTAGTTCAGATGGAGGTCTGCCATGGGGATGTTGTGTCAATTAATGCTACATGTGAGAAGCTTGGTCCAAATAGTCTCCAACTACTTGGCATGCTCTTTCTGACAGGATCTCACACTAATTCATATTCCTTCAGAAAGGGCAAGCCTTCAGCCCTAAAAACCCTGTTGAATGGGGATTTTGAGGGACTCGACACTGCCTTAGGCGAACTTGGAGCCAGTCACTCTGATCTGATAGCGGCCGGCCGGGGAAGCTTTCGTCTGCGTATGGTATGGCCTTCCTGTAGGTCTATCCATGGCAGAGGCACGGTACCAGATGTACACACAGAAACATAGAAAGCCCCTCAAAGTCATGGCTTTGCCACCAACACATGCAAACCTGAGGGCCCATCATGCAATCATACTCAAAGCGGCAAACAAAAAGGAGGCACCTAGACTAGATCTCAAAAGTTTCGGTTGGGAGATCAAAAACAGGATCCCAGTTCCAGCCATTTCAAAACGACCCACAGGATCAAAGGAACTAATTAATGCCATTTCCTACAATTGCAAGGCCGCAACAAAAGCATGCAGCACACACAACTGCAGCTGTCATCGTGAGAGATTGTCTTGCTCTGTGTACTGCAAGTGTCAGTCAGGAGTGAACTGTTCAAACGTGTCTGACATAATATGCTGTGATGGGAAAGGAGTCGATCAACTCTTTCACCTGTTCTTGTGAGAGAGTTACACCTTTCAGCCCACCCTTGCCAATGCGCACAGCAGTCTGCTCTCCTAATTGATCTGAGGAAACCAAGTTCCATACTCCAGCTCGATGTCTACAAACAAAGCACCAGAAGTCAGTTCTGCTTTAGCTTCAGCGGGCATCAGACGATTCACTTCTAGGATGTGATGTGTGAGGTAACGGGCATAATGAAAGTGGCTTGAAGCAAAGTATGGCAAGAGGTACTCGATGGCTGCCAACTGCAAAACGAAATCTCCCTCTCGCTCTGCACGTAGAAGGTGGTGGACGAGAAGAGTCGGTCTAACGCAGCAAACACAACTGCAGCTGTCATCATGAGAGATTGTCTTGCTCTGTGTACTGCAAGTGCGAGTCAGGAGTGAACTGTTGCAATCCAAACGAGTCAGAAGATAGCGGAGATGATGAAGACATTAACAAAGACTCACAAGATGAAGAAGAATTGGAGTGAATTCCACTCTGCAACCAATGTTCCGCTGAGGTTAGATTAAATAGGCAAGGTTTGTAACTTTGTAATTTATTACCTATGCATCTGAGTATAAGCACTGTTAGATTGGAATGTACCAATATGTCTAGGTTACAGAAATAAGGAATTCTCTTAATGCTGTCCCCAATACCTAATCTCAAAGAAGAAGAAAAAAAAAGAGGAAGAGAGCAACATTCTAAATACTCTTTGCCACCATAACCATCTTTCAGTCAACCCAAATAATTTCTTTCTATCTTTAATAACTCACTGGACTCTGTCATGACTGTTTATTCTGCTCTTAACACTGGTACAAATTAAAAATAAATACCTATGTACTCTGTCTTGTCGGACAGAAATTCACAAGGCCATTGGACAATTGCCTGATTAATATGCTAGTTAGGTTAATTATGCTAGTAAGGCTAATTCTTTTTTGTTTCAACATTATTGACCTCTGAGATAAATATTGGTTGTCATTTTTTTTTAAAACATTAAAATTAAGATTGATTGATTATTATTGATTATTAAATTGTATCTCAGATTTTTTTTGATAAACTAGACCTAATATCATGTAAATATGAAAATTTACAAATTATGTTAATTAGGCTACTTACGCTACATATACATGGCATATCTTCTCATGAATAAATGTCTTTAAAAAAGTGATCTACAATGTTGCATGGCACCATTTTCAAGCATCTAAATAAACAATGACAAAGAAGTCAATATATTGTACATACGCTAATTAGCTCAAAATGCTATTTAAGACAATTGCATTACTTTAAAATAAAAACTGGTGTCATAAATGTATTCCTCATCAGAAAAAACCCTTGGAAAGTCGTATTATCCATGTTTTAAGGCTTCCTGGATTAAGATTAGCAAACATAATACATATGGCACATATGCTAATTAGACTAATAAAAAAATTGCCCAAGGTTGCCAGGACTTCTACCGGACTATTACATCACCTGGATCGAGTGTGGCGAATAAAGATTAATATCTTGCCAAAGGACATTACTGACACGGCGGGACACGAATCGCGGACCACGCGATCTACAATTAGAAGACGTATCTACTCGACCACGTCACCTTTACATATATAATCAATGCCAGATGGAATTTAAGTATATGGAGGGAGCAAATGAATTGCTATGAAATTAACAGAAAAAATAATTTTATCATAATACATGTATTCATAATTTGGGAGTGATTTTTCACTGGCTTCATTATTGAAGGCCTGGTCAGACCTCACTGATAATGAAAAAGTGGTCATACCCCATTGATTTTCATATTTCTGTCAAACACTATAGACACTGCCTCTATCCCTTCTACTTTTTGAAATTTCAAAAAAATATGAAAAAGCACTGATTTGGGGTAAAAATGCGATGGGTTAGTTCATCATTTTGGCCCAAATCAGAAAATTTTCAAAGGGCACTTTTGCTTTCTTCAAGGTTTTCATTAATCCATGATAACTGTTAACACAATCTATGTAGGAAAATGGCAATATGGCAATTTTCAAGAAAGTTAGAGAAAAAATATCGCTTTTGCAGAAATTTTATTTCTTTTGGCCCAAACTATTCTAAAAAATAAAAAAAAATCAATCCACATTAGTGTGACACCAGTCTTTGCAGAAAAGGAGATTAGGGCCAATTTCAAGAAGATTGTGATAACAAGTTATCTGGCAAACAAATTTGACACTTTTCATCGTTCATAACTCAAAAGCTAGAACTCATATCAGTCCAAGGTTTGGATATTGTAAAGTTTAAAGATGTCAAATATATTTAAAGTAAATCTCATTGAATTCTATTGATAAAATAATGAGCAGAATATAATGTACCGGTAATTAAAGTTTTACTGTTGGCAAAATCGGGGCAAAAATACCATTGTGCATTGCACCTGTCATTCATTCCTGTCATCCTTTTGCTATCCAGTGTAAATAATGTTTCATGACTCCCCATTCAAAAGAGGTGCTCTAGAATTTCAGCTGTAAAGTTTTACTGTAGGAATCGTAATCAAATAAATGACATAAAGCTTACTTTTAAATATAAAATGACATTATTCGTTGGCCCATAGAATGCCGGATGAGGTTGATTTTGTACACTTTAGCTGTACACAATTGTCTTTTTAAGGTTATTGGTACACTTTTAGTTATCAACGACATTGTCCATTTTTTGAAGCATCAGATTTAAAGGACAGTAAGTGCTAAAAATTCAAATAAGACATCTTTCTGTAGGTCAGCTATGTTTTCACCACATAATCTATACTCTTACATGGAACTGCTACTACATGTATAAGAACAGCAGCATCAGATTCAAAGGAAATTAAAATGACGAAAAAAATACTAAATAAATTTTAAGGCATCTCTCTACGGGCTAGCTGTGTTCTCACTGCCATTCGGTATTTGTCCATCAATATTACATCAACATGTAACTGCTATTACTTAGATCATATAATGAAAATCAGATTTAGAGAAATTACCAGTACACCATTAGAAATTGAATGAGGTTGAAGGCATCTCTCTATGGGCTAGTTGTGTTCTCACCGCCCATCGGAGCGCTTGCCTTTTCTTGTCTGAAGGAACCACGTAGCTGTTGGGGACATAGACTCTTGGTGTAGACTTGGGCTGAACGACTTCATCTTTGTACATCATGAGTTCCTACATAGGAGAAAGAAAGAGATGAAAGTTAATTCTTCATCCATTTGTTTTGTTTATTTGGCTTGAAACATGACAGAAAGTTAACTCTGGAACAGAGAGCATACTCAGAGTCAGGCTTTTGTTAGGAAGGAGCTTGAAACAATTGTGTGTGAAGCCTGAATTACTTCCCTTCAAGAAAATTTGAATTCTTGACTCTTCAAATTTGAGTTCATATTTTACACGGTCAACATATCATTAATGTGTAGCTGCTACATATAGTCCGTGAATGAAAAGTGAAATTGACATCACATTCATGTTTCTTATAAAGCATTAATGTAATTTTGTATTTCACTCCATTTGGACCACAATAGAGTTAGAACAAGTATGAGCTGACAGATTAGATATTTCTGATTTGATCTGCCACTATACCAGTTACCTTTAATGGTACAGTTTTAATTTAAAAGTTTGCAATTTTAGAGCACACTGGCAAATCAAAATCATCTCATCTCCACCCGTCTTCTCTCTTCTCTTATGGGAATAGCCAGAGTTAAATGATCAAAATGATAATTTTCAAATATGTAAGAAAAGATTGGATATTACTTCACATGTCACTGTTTTGAATGTGGAGGTTAATAAACTTGACCACTTTGATTATCCCATAAGCAGCACCAAGACATTTTTTATCAAATAAATTAATGGTGCATGACTTAATCAACAGGTATTTGAAATCTCCTAATTTATGAAATACATTCAAGAGCCTTGGTTCCTTACCCTTACACTCCACCTGAGCCCTTTGTGATTCTTCTCTCCCGGTGCTTTCTGTGAATTCCACTGATCACGATACATCTGATGCCTGCAGGAAAGAGATCATGAAATACGGTGAGGTCTATGGTTCTCAGTATAAAGCATGTTTAACCAAGGTTCAGAAAACTATGTTCTTATCCAGCTAATGTTTGTACTGCCAGTACTTATCAAAGAATTAAAAGTGACTGCTATCTAAAATAACCTATTCCTTAAAATAAAATAAAAATTCCCTTTAATAATACAAGTACAACAAGTTTTAGTAGTACATAGCCTGGAAGAATTTCACAGTAAGAGAATCTATCTAATAAAAGCATGAAACTTGTATAATTTCAATTGTCAGAATGCCATTTGCATGCATAAGGAGGACAAACAATATGGCTTGCCCAACCTAACAACATATTATACATTGTATATATGCAATCCAATTATTCTTAACAGGTGAATGAAATAATTTGTACAGAGGCACTTCACAAAGACGTACACATTATACTTGGCTACATTATGATAAATGGACAGTCCAACCAAAATAAAATCACATTCACAAAGGGCATGTTGCATTTCTTATTAATATGTTCAACATTTAATCACCTCCACAAGCCTTTTATGACCCATTACAGACTGCTTCTTATAAATTACTTTACCAGTATACAGACCAAAGCACTTCCAGTATAATTATAACCTTGGTCACTGGATTTCATTATGATTCTACACTTCAAAGTGCACACTCTCCACTCCCAGAGGTAACATCCCAGGCAGTCGCCTTTTTAAGGGCACACACATGCTGATCCAATCACATTGTCATTGCAGGAGTGGCTCTACACACGATAGATAGAGTTGAACATACCTTGTAACAGGGTCTGTCTTTTTGTTGTGTTTCCAGGTTGGTTTGGCACTTGATGGTCTGATAACTGTACAGAAAAAGATCAGACAGAATACATGAATAATCATGAAATGTTCATGTAATACTGGATAGTTTTGAGGAGGAATTCAGAATATGTGCTCGCAATCATCGCTGCCCAATGTTACGGAGGGCAGGCAAAACATGCATATTTGATTACACAGCTCTGAGGCCTACATTGTATTCAGCACTTTTATTTTTTTTCCAAATCCATTTTGGTCCTTCATCCTTCTCCTTTTTTCCTGTTTGAAAAATATCCACAATTAATCGGACCAAAACTCTTTTCTATCTATGTTAGACAAGAAATTTCATGTCAAGATAGATTAGAGAAAAAGAATAGAACAATGGCTAAGCAAAAAATATCAACCACTAGTTGACAGCTTATTGACAAATAAATGCAATGTGAATACATATAATATCATGACATAATCATAGATCCTCTTCCTCCTAATTAGGCTCTGATTTATAATAATAATAATAATAATAATAATAATAATAATAGTCTAATAGTCCACTCCAAATGTTATTAAACCAAAACGGAAATTCTTTTTGCCCAATTGATCGTGAGCCCGGCAGCCACTGAGCAGCGCCAGATCAACGTTGCTCTATCCCTTATTGTTGAACGCCAAAAAAGGTAGCAACAACTCCCATCTTTTAACGTCTTTTGGTATGATGCGGCCAGGGTTCGAACCCATGGCCGTAGTATTGATTTATTGTTGCCAAATACATCCCAATATGTCTCAGTCATACATACTGAATCAAAGCATGGGCAAAATACAATGGACATTAGTTGAAACCAATCACCAACCTTCATTTTGATGTTATTTCTAATATTGCATAATTGAATATCAAGTAAATATTTCCTCTGACGTGATGGTTTGAATGAATGGGTAAGTACTTACATGATCTAGGTTGATTAGGTTTATATACACTCTCCTCATTGCCAGCTGGTCTGTGAGAGTACTGCACATGGGAATGAAAACACAACAACAACAATCAGTTGAGCTCACATTGTTGCAAATTTAATTCATTTTAATAACAGATCAGACTTTTCAGTTCAATCCCATGTAACATTCTCCATACAACAGTGTTTCTGTGTATTGCCTGAACATATGGAAATGTGAGTAGGCCAAAGTCAAAATGTTGAACTGTTTATTACTTAAGGAGAAGGAGAAAGAAAATAAATAATAAAAAACAATACCAATATGATATCTTTACATGGAAATATCAGTACTACCCTTTTTCCATTATAATTTGGAAATTAAGCAAAGTATAAGCAGCTCAGTAAAATTTCCTCTTATATATCCCCCCCTACTTTTTATGATGAAATACACACATGTAGAAAATTGTTCATTCATAAACAATCATATAAATCCCCTTAAACTTTATTGAGTTTGGACCCAGTCGCACATTACCAATGCCGCAAATGAATTACATCTTCGAATACAAGAGTAAACCTACCAATCCTTGTGAAGAATGAGGTCTGCCCACATGTCTTCTGAAGCTATCAAACCCTGAGCTAGAAGTCTCAGACTCTGTCTCATCATCGTTTAGAGGAAGATCTTGAAGTCTCTCATTCAGGTATGACATATCTAGGACAAGAATATGGGCAAGATCAATCAATTTTTAGGCAACAATTTAGTAAGAAATTGTAAATATATTTCAGAAAAAAACAAACAGAATAATACCATCAACCCTTCCTACACATCAAGGTTCATGGAGGTATTTGTTTTCCCCTGGTTTGAATTGAGTGAACTTGCCTTGCAGCATCTCAAGAAGAATAGTTTGAGAGGACCAAAGCTTTAGTACAGTTGAAGTTATGCCCTGACATGTTTAATATCCATGTGGGTACCTTGTCAGGGAATATATTACCCTTGTTATTTTATGTCTTAATAAATCCCCCATGCTTGGTATGGGTACCAATTGTGTTATAACATGCAATGTTGAAAAACCAGCTGAATACATAAGGTGACAGAGATCCATTCATTTCAGTTAATTTAATGCTCAGTATTCTCAGTATTACACATTCTCCGCTTCTATTGGCATACAGATATGGCTCCCATTTCTTAACTAAGTATCATAATGTAACTTCTTTATCACCTGGTCATCATCATTCTGATGAAACTTTATCAATCAATAACGTATGCTTACATGATCTTTACCTACTTTTAAGAAGAAAGTTTGACACTTCTAATCTGTCATTCAAATAATAGAATAGGTCTACAAATTTATATACCATACACCTGTTATGTATACTTGGACACTGCTCAATACAAAAGCTATTATTCCTTGGGATACATAGCAAAGTACAAGGGGTCTATCTAATACTTTAAATCTAGTAAATCTCCTTTCATATCACACTCACCTGATTCGCTTTCTGTCACTGATTCATCAAACACTTGAGACTGGCCCGCTCGTTTCCTATGGACAACAGACAATAATGAGGTACCATATAACTAGCAGAAAACTTTGCAAAGACAAATTAAAAGAAGTGATTAAAAAAATATATCAATGAGATCGATAAAGGAGATAAATGGTTTTCAGTCTATATTGTACCTTTCACACAAAGTACACTGTACTTGTATCAAAAACCGTCTGAGAAAGATATATTGTTGTAGCAAATAAGGATACCACATTCAACTGCATACTATAAGCATAACTTAAAGACACATCTTTTATGTAAACCTTGCAAACACAAATGCCTAGATGAAACTTATAATTTGAAAACGTTTTTACTTTAGTATTTAGAATATTTCTATTTCGCTGCAAGAATAATTTAAATATCCTTTTAATTCATTGTCAACCCCTAATTTGCTTGACAAGTTTGGGCAAAATGACTGGACAATTTTGATCCAAATGCTTGTCTGACTGACATAATCAGTTTGCACAGGTCATGGACCAATTCTGTTCTATGCTCAGTTCACAATTCTTACCTGACAACTTTCCTCTTCATAGGCACCTTCTTGGCAGCAGCAGCACCCGTTGATCTGGCTTCTCTTCTCTCATAGGGGTCATAAACCTTGGAGTCAATGACCCCTGGCGACCTGACTTGACCTGACCTTTGATCTCCTGATGAAGTTGTAGGGACTGGTTGATTCTCCTGATCTTGTCTAGACTGTTTCATTACGAGCTATGGAAAAGAGACAATATTCTATGAAAAACGGTGGGATGACACAGAATAGTTATATCAAGATCTCAACGTTGGATACATGCACTTCAAATGACTACAATTTCTTCAGGCAAATATAGTAAATTTTGTAATGCAATAATAAAAGTCGCTCTCTCTCGCTCTCTTTCTCCCTCTCTCCTCACTTTTTTTTTTTCTCTCTCTCTCTCTCTCTCTCCTCACTTTCTCTCTCTCTCTCTCTCTCTATCTCTCTCTCCTCTCCTCCTCCCTCCTCTCTCTCTCTCTGCTTCTATATACCGGTACTTCTCATTGACATTTTGTATACACATTTTGCATTTAATTACAAGAACAAATTTCACACAGTGCAGGGAAAAAGGCATAAGAAATGGGCATCAAAGACTGGAAATACATTGGAACTTACGCTTTCAGTGAATTGAACCTGTCTGTTGTTTGACCGTCTTGGTACATCATTGAATGGTGATCGGACAGCTGATCTATCATGTGACACATCAGTTGATGTATCAGGTGATCTGATCCTTGATGAACTTTGATGATCACTCATATCTGTGTAGATACATCATTCATCAGTGACAAAGAGGGCAGGTATATTTGAAATATTTATTTTAAAAAAAGGTTTTCTTGCTGTGGTACATGCATACTGATGCAAGCAGAAATTTCTTTATTGCTTAATTTAAGTATCCTTATTGAATTTGTCATTGATGTCCAACGTAAGACAAAACTACCGTAAGTACTTCTTTTTTGACAAAACTAAACTTGAATGGAAGTAACTACTAACTTACGTTCAGCTACTTGAATATAGGATAATTAATTAATCCAAAAATAATACATAAAAAACAGACAATTGCTAGCCAATCAAACTGACATACAATTGTGGTGCTTATTCAACTTTTAAAGAACCTACGGTACTCAAACAAGTGATACTTTCTAAATCTATGAATACAAATGGCAACAAACATGAACATCTTCATTTAAAAATGTTATAATGACAATACTATGAGTAAATAGTTAAAATCAAAAGACTCTGATTAGACATCAAAATGTCTCCAATTAAAGTCTCATTTTTTGCAAATGATGTCACATTTGTCAGGAGATCCATGAAATCCTAGAGCACTGTGCAAAGAACTGACTGTAGACTCACTTGAGTAGAGGGAATCATCTGATTGCATCGGTAGCCTGTCTTCATCAATCAACCTCTCAAGATCTGTCATGAAGTAAAACATGTTTAATACAACATTTCAGCTCATCGTTAATAAAGTCAAAAGTTATAAATCAGACTTATATATTGAATTATATCAATCAAATAAGATTTTGTCATCATTAGGATATTAAAAGATATGATTTCTGAGATCCCTCAGGCATTCTTTCTAGTTTTAAAGAGAAGGTTGAGTTTTGGGAAGAGGTGAAAAATAATTTGTGAGCGTTATCATTCTTATTATGCAAGTGTGGAAGAACATCAGATAAGACATGTTCCCTGAAAAGCATGGCTCTTCAAATGCCTTCATATTCTAAATATGTCATGTAAGATCGTAAAAATCCAGGGTAGGATTTTTACGCTACACGTTTGTGTAGTCCCATATACATCTTTCTGTGTACAGTGCTTGTAACTTTACCAAGACTTGGCCAAATTTCTTATCATTTTGATGATTCCAGAACCTTGCAATACACACAAATTCTCATATGCTAGATGATCAACCTTTTCTGGTCGTTTCCACACCATTTATTTCACAATGCAATCGCATGACCAGAACTCAACTTCATCTTTAAGGAGTATCAATAAACATCCATTAATGGTCATATACAAATAAATAATTGTATTGTCTTGCATGGAAAATGTAAATATTACATTATGGGCCACTTATTTTTAAATTAGTTACAGAATTGCACAGCTCATACTCAACATATACAACACCTACCTCTTGCAAACTGAGCAAGTTGATGCCTGGGTACATCACGATAGCCAAGTAACTCTAGTTGTCTCTTGATATCCTCTTCACTAAAATTTAAGTCAGCCATGGCGATGCTTTCAAAGGCTGGTAGGGTGCCTGAAGATTTAAGATAAAAAACAAAGTATGTCAAGAGACAAGGACCCATATTCATAAAACCTTGCTAAGCATAGTTAAATCATTTTTAAAAAACGGTGATTATAAAGCGCTTACTACCAAAGTCTCTAAGCACTATAACAAACAAAATACAATGATAAACAATTACATATTAAACAAAACAAAAAAATTACAATATACAAATATACGAAGCTGTGAGAAAGAATAGTGGAAATTATTTATGTGAGGAGGGACTAGCAAAGTACTATTTTTCCGAGGGGCAAAGCCCCGAGGAAAAAATAGTAACTATTGCAGTCCCTCCGAAGATATATGATTTCCACTATTCTTACGAACTAAATGCTTGGTATATTTGTTTTATATCACTTCGTTACGATCCGAACGTTTGATTAATGATTGGCTGGCAATATGGTTTTTAACTTTATATGTCACCCACATTGGGTATTGGAGAAGTTTATAATCAGTTTGAATTTGTCAATTTAACCTGCGTACAGTTATATTAACGCGCATTTAATGAGACGCGCTAATTGCGCATTATTTTTTACTGAACATGATGTGACGTCACAATGCTTTTCTACCTGAAAATCTCATAGAGCATGCGCAGTTCTGCCCATGAAAAAATAGTGGAAAATATTCGGAGCTCTGGCAGAGATTTGTTTCAAATAATGAAATTATATTTTATCACGTGACACCAATTGACCAATCATGTATTTAGAAAACTCATGAATATTCATAGAAGGGATATAAATAAACCTATTACAATTACAGTTGAAATATACATCAATGTGAACAGAGTAAGTTAATTATCAAAAGCAATTTCGAATAATTGTGTCTTATGACAGTTTTGAATTGGTTGACAGTCATCGGTTAGTTTGCAACTTAAAAAAAAAAAAAAAATGCTCTCTGGCTGTCAACTTGAAGATTTAAGCAAAAACAAAGTATGTCAAGAGACCAGGGGGCAGGGCCCATATTCATAAAACCTTTCTCAGCCCAGTTGGCAGCTAAAATGCAAGAGGTTGAGAAGGAGATCTTCTTGCATATTCAGCAATTTCGAGCGAACAGGGCTCTATATCATGAATAGACCTACGGTAGATCTATTCATATTTGCTCTGCCGCTATCGCGCATGCGTACTTTCTCTTCGCCATGTTGAATAGATGAATCAACGATTCAACATGGATGAATTGTCGGGTTAGGACGAAGAAATCACCATTTTTCCCCACCAAAGACTTCTTTAATTTCTTTAAATTATAATTTTAAGTGGTGGGCGAGATGCCCAGAGGAGTCGAAAAATATTGCAAGTCAAAATTGAAATTACTAGTAGACTAGTTCTAGAGTAAAGGAGGGTTTTTCGACCACTCAAGACAAAATCCTATTTTTTGGACTCTTTACTTCCTATTTATTATCATTTCTTGTTCAAATCATGAAGCAAATATTTTTATAATTTAAACAAGAAAAGAATCCCAGAAAAAAAAATCATGAATTGCCATGACAATATTCATTTCACTGTTTTGGAGACAGTTATCAGTCTAGCGAGACAGTTTTCGGTTGCTTGTACAAAGTCAATAGGAAGCGCGCACGCACGCTGTGCGTTTCCCCGCTGATCTATAGCACTAGCGGGCGGAGCAGTTATCCCACGCTGAAGCTCCCCGGAGCTCGCCATGCCGAAAACTATCTCTGCGGTGATCGGAAATCGGAATCTGAATCTGTGTCCGGCTGCATTGATTTAATACATTATGCGATGAGATACTTTTGGGCATGCGACTCACACAAAATCGGGCTCTAAATCTGAAAAATACTTGAAATAAAGCTCATTTTATGGTACCCATATTCCTTACAAACACGCGTAAGATACTTGATTTTTCAGATTCGGGTAGCGGGACCGCCGATTACATCGCTAAAATGTGATATTTAAGGATATATTTTCCATTGCAAATGCAAATGTGGTTCTTCAGTGACTCTGGCATGTTATGGTATGTGTGGGATATGTGATATGCTATTATGCGATGTATTTTAAAGGGATTTTTCCATGCATCCAACGGACCGACCAAAAACTGTCGATGGTCGATTACTCCCTCCTTTACTCTATACTATTATTACCCCTGAAGAGTCTTTACATTGCGAAACAAATTTGACACAACCCGCTGTTTGAATCGTTTTCAAAATCTGGCTCTGGAGCTCCAACGTAAGTTGAAAAAATTGTATTTTAGTTTTTTACTGATACAGTGCTTGAGTAGATCTATTTACTAATTTACTTAGTTAGACCACACATACATTATGTGCATTACTGTCCTGGCTTTGTATTAAAAGCTGTGCTATTGTATACAAATAAAAAAAGGCCCAGAATGCAATAGCGGTGAATGCAGTGTGCGCAAGGTTTCTTTAGATTGGTGCCGCTCTGTGCAATGAGCCGCTTGCAGCGAGTTGACACTGACAGTGAGCACCATCTGAAGAAACCGAGCGTACACTGCATTTACGTTTCGCACAACAGAGTCATGTGCGTTATTTGTTTTATAAAATAGCGACACAAATGCAAAACAAACACAAGTTTAGATCTTAACTTGGCGTGAACCACTTTTTTGTCCATTCTGACCAAAATGCTATGAATATTGCAGAGTTTTTGAGGGGCTGTATCTTTTTAGAAACATTGGTGAGTCTTGAAATTTGAAATGTATTAGGGTCTATTCACTCCAGCAAAGCATAGAGAGTCATAGACCGAAAACTTCAGTCTCTCTAATCGTCGGTTGTTCCACTGAGACTACGTCTGGCTCCACTAGACCTCCGATTATAGAGACTGAAGATTGTCCTATCGGGACTGTACGGAACCAATGGTTCGGTTCGGCAGGACCGCGATGAATGAGATATGCTACGAGATTTTCACTCTTTACATCCTCACACATGCTTAAATATAACAATAATTAGAGTCTAATTAAAAATAACATATATATAGCTTATTTGACTTACGATAACTTGCTCATTTAGATCCTAAATTAATGATTAATCCGAGAAAGTCTCGTCGTCAACATTATCCGTCTTGGTTTTAGTTGATGAATATTATTTTTTTCTTTTCGAACGTCCAATAGCTACCGTAGCTACATACGAGTCGGCCCAGCTTGACCAACAAACTCCCACGAAACGAGTGCTCTGATTGGCCATTGGCTATGTTTTGGTAGGTGGACCCGGAAATATATCGGCCGCCGGGTAATATTTCGAATGCATGAACGTAAGTGCTTCGCGGTTCTGAGGAACAAATTGGATAATTCATATAAGTAAGTCCGAAAATTTCACATTCTATAATAGGTTAGCAAATTTTGAAAACTGTAATTAGGAGATATATAGACCGACCTAATTTACATCTATTTAGAAATCAGGAAATTAGATCTAAATAAAGAAAATCGGGGGAGAAATGTCGGTAACGAAAAGCTGTTACGCTGTGGCTCTAATTTACCCCCACGGTACGAGATCTCTGGGTTGCCATCTGTATTGGGGAATGACAACAAATGTCAGTTTTATTAAAGAAATGACCCAAATCAGATGGTTATTGCTGTCTAAGAGAGTCAATGCTAATGCGTATTGACCTCTAGCACTGCATACATGTTGTTGTTGTTGTTTTTTGTTGTAATGGCAATCAGTCAAGACCTGACTATTATCACCAACGCCTTTCTTTTTAATATTAATTTCTTTCTTTCTCTTTTTTTTTTAAATAAGAGTATCAAAAATATAATTTAAATAATGCTGTGAGGCGGGTATTATTATACCCATACACAAATACACACACCACACAATTTCGCATAGACTGTACACAATCATGTCGATGCAGCTGCTGTAAGCAAAGTTTGACACTGGACTTAGAATTTGAATTTTTAAATTATTCTTTTTAACATCAGTAAGTTAAAAAAAATGTATTTTACTGCTATTTAGGTGTCATCAATTGTCACTAAAGTACCGATTTTGAGTGAAATCAGTTGAGTTTTGTACAGTGGTGTTTGAAATGTTGAGAATCAAAAGCACAGCTTTTTTTAGTTTTACTACACAGCTATGAGCTAGGATAGTGTCATACTCATAGTGATGATGCTCCTATGTGTGGGTCTATTCTGATTACATTTTTTATTCAAATATCCAACAAAAATGGTGAAAAACAATCCCAAATTGAAAATTGAAAAATCGTTCAGACACCCTAGTATTAATAGTATTAATAAATCTAGTATTACTATTTTACAAGTCTATTCTACAAGGCAACCTTGACTCGTTTACCCTACCGCAAGGTTAATAAAGTGGGACTAGACAAATGAAACGAAAAGGACGCTGCATAACGCTGATTAATGTCAATCCGCAAATAACTACAGAGTAACTAATTGTTACAGTTACTCGTCATGAAAATATTTCGTGCACAAGAATGAATTGGATTTCCATTTATCAATGGCTTTTTTTAATACAATATTATTTAAAGAAGTTTCCACTCACAACAAGTCACAAATCCGGATTTCCTTCGTTGCGTTTAAATCTTGTAGCTGAAGCGGAGTCGCTAGATGGCAGCAAACACAGTTCAGGGCTAGGATCTGTTAATTTTGCATATACATTTTTTAATTTTCCATGGCAACATCACTCTACAGCAGGGGCGGCAATCCCGGGGGGACGCTGGAAAATTTGAAAAAGTGCAAAAAAAGAGTGTAAGTGCAACAAACTTTAGGCCTATGGATGGCCCAAGAGAGCGGCGTTTAGAAAAATGAAATGCAAAAATCTTCCCGCTCCCGGCTCTCTCGCATAATATCCTTCAAAGTG
Source organism: Strongylocentrotus droebachiensis (assembly GCA_035222895.1). NCBI lineage: Eukaryota > Metazoa > Echinodermata > Echinoidea > Camarodonta > Strongylocentrotidae > Strongylocentrotus > Strongylocentrotus droebachiensis. The sequence continues at coordinate 49,247 of JAVYIG010004804.1, forward strand.
TACAAGTAAATATTGTAGAAAGGTGAAATGTTAAAAAAATTACATTGCTTGTTTTTATACTATAGTTTTGCTATGGCATGTAATTTTGTATTACCACAAAACTTAAAAAACCTGTGAGGGGGTAGTCACTTCCGTCACCTTTACCCCTCTCGTTCACTGTGCTCCCTCGCACTGGCGTAATGATGAGGGGGGGGGGGGCTGGGGGCAGTTGTCCCTAATAAAATTCAAACATGGTTTATTTCTGTGATTTACAAATGTTGCTGAAATGGCATGGTATTTCCCTGAGCTTCCGGGGGTTCTGCCCCCTGGACCCCACCAAGGGCCCTCAGACGGGCTCAGGGAAAACCGGCCAGTTCAGCTGTACCCTCATCTAGACGCTGATCAGGCGTTGATGAGTATTACCATAGAAGTAGAAATAGTAGGTTAGTATCTGACCCGCCCCTGTTTCATATTGGGGGGGGGGGATTTGTACGGTAATGTGTAGAGAAAAACCAAAGAGAAAATATTTTTGTTACTATGAATATGATATTAATTATTACAGAGGTTCTGCATCAATAATATTTATATTTTCAATGATTTGATCATTCTTTTATGTAAAAGAAAAATAACATCAGGGTCGATCGGTAGGAGCAGATAAAACTTAACTAAAATAAATGCAAGTCATTGCATGGCATCATAATTATAAAGCATAATTTTATTTAACTCATTCATTTAAACTATTGATATTCGCATTCGTAGCTAGCCATGGCCTAAATTCAGTTTCTTTTACAAAAACAATATATATAATGGATACATAAATTAATGAATACTGAAAATTCAACATTTTGAGCATACAATGAGTGTAGACGAATGACACAATCAAGGGCAACAATGAAAGCTTATCTTGATAAGGATGCATGTAGTAAGCCTACGGGTCATAAAAGGGCATAGAAAATATGACACAGACCCGCTAATAAGAGATTTGTAAGTAGAACAACAGGAATGCGTAAAAATATGTTATGAATTCACCCACATAATTATTGCACTGATTATCCGCCCCCCCGCCCCACTCACTCAGTGTTATTTAGGGTACGCGTATATGCGTGTTTCCTCCCTTTGAAAGCACCCCCTATATCTCAAGACTGCCAACATTTCTGAACCCCCCTTTCGCGGGCGTTTTGCGGGCTTTTCCTGCATTGGAGACCCCCCCCCCCCTAAATCCGGAACACTGCTCAATGTATAGGCCTACTCCCCTATGATATTTAAGATATAATAACCCCTTTAAACATTTCTCAGGAGTCCAAAGAGAGAGAGAGAGAGAAACAAAACCACCCCTTAGAGAAAATCTGCCCAAATTACCCTTAAAAATGGGTAGGGGTTTCGAGGCTTGAGCGGCACATCCCCGTCTAAACTAAATCGGAGCAGGGGCGGGGGGGGGGGTATAAATATGTATTGATATCCGCTAATGTATATAAACTATATTACTTTGTGCTATGCCAACTAAATTGCTCGGGTGACTACGCATTTTGACTACGCATTTTAACCGGGTGACTCTGAGTATTGGAGCTCATGCATTGTTTTGTATACAAATTTCCTTTTTCCATTGTGTTTTAAATTCTCCCTACTAAATTACGTCTTACTGCTACCAAGTGTCACGCATCATGCGTGACGTCACGCAGTTCGCTATACGTACGTTGCCATACCCTCACCCGCATAGCTGATCTTTGAACTTGGCGTCTGTACAGGTTTTTTCATCTACGATACTTTTTTTTCCAGGAACCTATAATATACGAGCACTGCTTTTAAATAGCTTCTTCGTGCCCCCCGTCATAGGCGCCGGAAGTCGGGGGGCAGGGGGCGGGGGCAGTTGCCCCCCTCCAAAAAAAACAAAAACAAACAGTAAAGGAGTAAACATGGTTTGTATTCTTAATCCAAAAGAACGTAACAATAATAAAAACCTGAATTAAATCACATATACAATTCCATTCAAAGAAAAAGGAAAGTTCACAGTAATTAAATTTCATAAATATTGCGCATGCCACCTATACGGTATTTATCAATGGAGGTCTCTATAATAGCGATACGCGCATATCGTGGACATATTGTGCGAGTATGGGAAAGCGTGTCCGTTTTTTGTTATAGGGGTGAGAAGAAATGAACCCCTGAACGATGGCGTACTGATGGGGGGGGGGGGGGTGATGTATTTCTTATTCGATACAAGTGGTATACAAATGTTGATGTTGTGACATGATTTTTCTCCATTTTTTCTCCATTTTTGTTGTAAGTCATACCTTTTTATGTGTTTGTTGAAAAATAAGAAATTCCCAAATTACAGTCAGGCGAAATACGCTTATTTAGAAGCCTTTATGTCATGGTCTGCAAAGTGGCTGGGCTCGGCCCCCCCCCTCCTTTTTGAAAAAGTATGTTAAAGAGAAAAAGAAAAAGAAAGAAAGACGGAGAAAAAAATAAGTGACCTGCCAATGTCACAAATAAGGTATAATTAAATGCTTAAAATCCCAGATCTTACGGGGGCTCCGCCCCCGAACCCCAACAAGGGAACTAAGGCGGGCCCTCGATGCTCATCTGACTGTAATTAAATACCTAAAACCCCCGAGCTTCCAGAAGTTCTGCCCCTGGAACCCCACCAAGGGTCCTAAGACGACCCCTGGATGCTCATCTGACCGTAATTAAATACCTAAAACCCCTGAGATTCCGGGGGCTATGCCCCCTGGACCCCACCAAGGGTCCTAAGGCGGCCCCTGGATGCTCATCTGACCGTAATTAAATACCTAAAACCCCTGAGCTTCCGGGGGCTCTGCCCCTTGGACCACACCAAGGGCCCTAAGACGGCCCCTGGATGCTCATCTGACCGTAGTTAAATATTAAAACCTCTGAGCTTCTGGGGGCTCTCTCCCCCCCCCCTACGAACACATCAATTGCCTTACAGAGGGCCCCTGGATGCATGGCCCTGGGAAGCGGGGGTGCTGGGGGTGCTGCAGCACCCCCGGAATTTTTCCCGGGGGGGCATAGCACCCCCTGCAAATTTTTTCGGTATGATATATTTACTGTATATATACAAAATTATAACGTTTCTTTCACAAAATCATATAAAACTAGATTTGTAATACTTGTTTCGAACAAGTATAGGTGGGCTGATCCAACAAAAAATTGAGACAAAATAAAGGGTACATTTGAGATAGCTTTTTGTCTCATCTACAACATACTCAGAGTTCAGCGTAAACGAAGCTAAAACTACGTAGATATTGCTCGCGAAAGACGGGAATGTAGAATCGAGTTTTGAGAAAAAGTCATGTCCCATAGAGAATACACGCAAAATGTAAAAAATTGACATGCCTCCTTTAATCGCAAAAATACGCCATGATGCCTTTGTCAAAATGAATTTTAATAGCAAATGCATTCATAGAAAATCGTCTCAGCTATAGCATATATTAAAATTTGGAAGAAAATCGATCAATATTTACAGAGATACAATCAATTTTACATAAATATGCTGACGTCATAATATGTAAATTGGAATTTTGAGTTCGGAGGCCATTATGATGACGTCATGAGTTAATTGAGGGTCAAATGAGACATGAACAAATATTTCCGAATCATACTCTTTTAAAATATGGAAAAAAAATGGGGTCACCTTGCATCCTAAAGAGCTACAATGGATTTTGTATGGGCATCTTTTTGCCCATTTATGATATGTATTACAAGAGCTCGCGCGCACGGAAATTTATGTTAAACGGGTGATCATTCCGTTATTAATAGTCATAAAGAGATAAACATGGTATCAATTTGTTTGTAAAAATATTTGCAATATTATGAAAGAAAAAAAATGGCGATTCTATGTTGTTTAAAAGTTTTACGCGCGAAAACGCGCGCGCGATTTTTTATAAAATGCTTAGAATGGCCTAAAACGTATGCAAAATGATTTTGAGACGATTTTGAGCATTTTAAAATTTTGCGCGCGCATTGACGCGCGGACGTACGCGCACGTGCGCGTTATTTGACCTGAAATTGACCGGACGGATATTGACCTCAATCATGATAAATATGAATGAGAAATAGCTTTTGGTTATGAAGATATGATCATGGGTTGATTTTTACAAAATGGCGCCTAGATGACGTCATCAGTGAAGGTCAATGTTGAAAACGTTATTGTGCTTTGTACATATGCCTATACATATGTGTGCTAAATTTCAAGGTATTTGATCGAGCCATTTTCAAGTTATCTTGCTAACAAAAAAGTGGTTAGAAATAAGAAAAATATTTAATAACTAGACATATAATACTTGTTTGGAACAAGTATAGGTGGGCTGGTCAACTAAAATTTGAGACAAAATAGAGCAAAAATAAGCGACATACTGCTTACAAATTCTTAAAAGACAATATCATGTAGATTCATAACGTGAACTAAATTCACCTTCTATAGGCATAACACGCAAATTATGAAGTTTTTGAGATGAGTCCTTTAATCAAAATTTTCACTATGATGACGTCATCAAAATGAAAAATGGTTATTACTGCGCTTGTAGAGAATTGTCTTAGCTACAACATATCGAAATTTTGAAGAAAAATGATCAATATTTACAGAGATACAATCAATTTTACATAAATATGCTGACGTCATAATATGCAAATTCGTATTTTGAGTTCCAAGGCCATTGTGATGATGTCACGATACACTTAATGGCCAAATGAGACATGGAATCATATTTCCGACTCATACTCTTTCTTAATATGAAAAAAAATTGAGGATCCCGGTGCATTCCAAAGAGCTATAACGGATTTTGTATAGGCATGTTTTTGCCCATATATGCTATGTATGAAAAGACCTCGCGCGCACTGACATTTATCTTGAATTTACGCTCATCTTGTTAATAATGGTCATAAAGAGATAAACATGGAATCCAATTCCTTGAAAAAATATGAGAAATATCATGAAAGAAAAAAAAATGGCGATTCTATGTTTTTTAATGGTGTTACGCGCGAAAACGCGCGCGCATGCTCGTACGCGCGATTTTTTATAAAATGCTTAAAATGACCTGAAACGTATGCAAAATAAATTTGAGACGATTTTGAGCATTTAAAAATTTTGCGCGCGCATTGACGCGCGGACGTACGCGCACGCGCGCGTTTTTTGACTCGAAATTGACCGGACGGATATTGACCTTGATCATGATAAATATGAATGAGAACTGAGTTTTGGTTATGAAGATATGATCATAAGTTTATTTTCACAAAATGGCGCCTAGACGACGTCATCAGTCAAGGTCAAGGTTGAAAAGGTTATTTTAAATTTTCTATATGCCTATACATATGTGTGCCAAATTTCAAAGCATTTGATTGAACCATTTCAAAGTTATCTTGCTAACAAAAAAGTGGGTCGAAATAAGAAAAATAAACTAGACATATAATACTTGTTTGGAACAAGTATAGGTGGGCTGGTCAACTAACATTTGAGACAAAATAGAGCAAAAATAAATTCTTAAAAGACAATTCATAACGTGAACTAAATTCACCTTCTATAGGCATAACACGCAAATTATGAAGTTTTTGACATGAGGCCTTTAATCAAAATTTTCACTATGATGACGTCATCAAAATGAAAAATGGTTATTACTGCGCTTGTAGAGAATTGTCTTAGCTACAACATATCGAAATTTTGAAGAAAATTGATCAATATTTACAGAGATACAATCAATTTTACATAAATATGCTGACGTCATAATATGCAAATTCGTATTTTGAGTTCCAAGGCCATTGTGATGATGTCACGATACACTTAATGGCCAAATGAGACATGGAATCATATTTCCGACTCATACTCTATTTAAAAATGAAAAAATATTGGGGGTCCAGTTCCATCCCAAAGAGCTATAATGGAATTTGTATAGGCATGTTTTTGCCCATATATGCTATGTATTAAAAGACCTCGCGCGCACTGACATTTATCTTGAATTTACGCTCATCTTGTTAATAATGGTCATAAAGAGATAAACATGGAATCAAATTCCTTGAAAAAATATGAGAAATATCATGAAAGAAAAAAAAATGGCGATTCTATGTTTTTTAATGGTGTTACGCGCGAAAACGCGCGCGCATGCTCGTACGCGCGATTTTTTATAAAATGCTTAGAATGACCTGAAACGTATGCAAAATAAATTTGAGACGATTTTGAGCATTTTGAAATTTTGCGCGCGCACTGATGCGCGGACGTACGCGCACGCGCGCGTTTTTTTACCTGAAATTGACCGGACAGATATTGACCTTTATCATGCCAAATATGAATGAGAAATGCCTTTTGGTTATGAAGATATGATCATGAGTCAATTTTCACAAAATGGCGCCTAGATCACGTCATCAGTCAAGGTCAAGGTTGAAAAGGTTATTTTGATTTTGTTATATACCTATACATATGTGTGCCAAATTTCAAAGCATTTGATTGAACCATTTCAAAGTTATCTTGCTAACAAAAAAGTGGGTCGAAATAAGAAAAATAAATAAATAATAAATAAATAATAATAATAAAGGCAATTTTAACAAAATTATAAGGTGGTCTGTATTAGATACAGCCCACCTGATAAATAATAAATAAATAATAATAATAAAGGCAATTTTAACAAAATTATAAGGTGGTCTGTATTAGATACAGCCCACCTGACTAGACATATAATACTTGTTTGGAACAAGTATAGGTGGGCTGGTCAACTAACATTTGAGACAAAATAGAGCAAAAATAAGCGACATACTGCTTACAAATTCTTAAAAGACAATATCATGTAGATTGATAACGTGAACTAAATTCACCTTCTATAGGCATAACACGCAAATTATGAAGTTTTTGACATGAGGCCTTTAATCAAAATTTTCACTATAATGACGTCATCAAAATGAAAAATGGTTATTACTGCTCTTGTAGAGAATTGTCTTAGCTACAACATATCGAAATTTTGAAGAAAATTGATCAATATTTACAGAGATACAATCAATTTTACATAAATATGCTGACGTCATAATATGCAAATTTGTATTTTGAGTTCCAAGGCCATTGTGATGATGTCACGATACACTTAATGGCCAAATGAGACATGGAATCATATTTCCGACTCATACTCTATCTTAATATGAAAAAAAATTGAGGATCCCGGTGCATTCCAAAGAGCTATAACGGATTTTGTATAGGCATGTTTTTGCCCATATATGCTATGTATTAAAAGACCTCTCGCGCACTGACATTTATCTTGAATTTACGCTCATCTTGTTAATAATGGTCATAAAGAGATAAACATGGAATGAAATTCCTTGAAAAAATATGAGAAATATCATGAAAGAAAAAAAAATGGCGATTCTATGTTGTGTAATGGTGTTACGCGCGAAAACGCGCGCGCATGCTCGTACGCGCGATTTTTTATAAAATGCTTAAAATGACCTGAAACGTATGCAAAATAAATTTGAGACGATTTTGAGCATTTAATTTTTTTGCGCGCGCACTGACGCGCGGACGTACGCGCACGCGCGCATTTTTTGACATGAAATTGACCGGATGGATATTGACCTTGATCATGATAAATATGAATAAGAAATACCTTTTGGTTTTGAAGATATGATCATGAGATGATTTTCAGAAAATTTCACAAAATGGCGCCTAGATGACGTCATCAGTCAAGGTCAAGATTGAAAACCTTACTGTGTTTTGTCCATATGCCTATACATATGTGTGCTAAATTTCAAGGCATTTGATTGAGCCATTTTCAAGTTATCTTGTGAACAAAAAAGTGGTTAGAAATAAAATAAATAAATAATAAAAATAACTAGACATATAATACTTGTTTGGAACAAGTATAGGTGGGCTGGTCAACTAACATTTGAGACAAAATAGAGCAAAAATAAGCGACATACTGCTTACAAATTCTTAAAAGACAATATCATGTAGATTCACAACGTGAACTAAATTCACCTTCTATAGGCATAACACGCAAATTATGAAGTTTTTGACATGAGGCCTTTAATCACAATTTTCACTATGATGACGTCATCAAAATGAAAAATGGTTATTACTGCGCTCGTAGAGAATTGTCTTAGCTACAACATATCGAAATTTTGAAGAAAATTGATCATTATTTACAGAGATACAATCAATTTTACATAAATATGCTGACGTCATAATATGCAAATTCGTATTTTGAGTTCCAAGGCCATTGTGATGATGTCACGATACACTTAATGGCCAAATGAGACATGGAATCATATTTCCGACTCATACTCTATCTTAATATGAAAAAAAATTGAGGATCCCGGTGCATTCCAAAGAGCTATAACGGATTTTGTATAGGCATGTTTTTGCCCATTTATGCTATGTATTAAAAGACCTCGCGCGCACTGACATTTATCTTGAATTTACGCTCATCTTGTTAATAATGGTCATAAAGAGATAAACAAGGAATCAAATTCCTTGAAAAAATATGAGAAATATCATGAAAGAAAAAAAAATGGCGATTCTATGTTTTTTAATGGTGTTACGCGCGAAAACGCGCGCGCATGCTCGTACGCGCGATTTTTTATAAAATGCTTAAAATGACCTGAAACGTATGCAAAATAAATTTGAGACGATTTTGAGCATTTAAAAATTTTGCGCGCGCACTGACGCGCGGACGTACGCGCACGCGCGCGTTTTAGGACATGAAATTAACCGGACAGATATTGACCTTGATCATGATAAATATGCATGAGAAATGACTTTCCTTTATGAAGATATGATCATGAGTTAATTTTCACAAAATGGCGCCTAGATGACGTCATCAGTCAAGGTCAAGATTGAAAAGGTTATTTTGATTTTTCTATATGCCTATACATATGTGTGTCAAATTTCAAAGCATTTGATTGAACCATTTCAAAGTTATCTTGCTAACAAAAAAGTGGGTCGAAATAAGAAAAATAAATAAATAATAAATAAATAATAATAATAAAGGCAATTTTAACAAAATTATAAGGTGGTCTGTATTAGATACAGCCCACCTGATAAATAATAAATAAAGGCAATTTTAACAAAATTATAAGGTGGTCTGTATTAGATACAGCCCACCTGACTAGACATATAATACTTGTTTGGAACAAGTATAGGTGGGCTGGTCAACTAAAACTTGAGACAAAATAGAGCAAAAATAAGCGACATACTGCTTACAAATTCTTAAAAGACAATATCATGTAGATTCATAACGTGAACTAAATTCACCTTCTATAGGCATAACACGCAAATTATGAAGTTTTTGACATGAGGCCTTTAATCAAAATTTTCACTATGATGACGTCATCAAAATGAAAAATGGTTATTACCGCGCTTGTAGAGAATTGTCTTAGCTACAACATATCGAAATTTTGAAGAAAATTGATCAATATTTACAGAGATACAATCAATTTTACATAAATATGCTGACGTCATAATATGCAAATTCGTATTTTGAGTTCCAAGGCCATTGTGATGATGTCACGATACACTTAATGGCCAAATGAGACATGGAATCATATTTCCGACTCATACTCTATCTAAATATGAAAAAAAATTGAGGATCCCGGTGCATTCCAAAGAGCTATATCGGATTTTGTATAGGCATGTTTTTGCCCATATATGCTATGTATTAAAAGACCTCGCGCGCACTGACATTTATCTTGAATTTACGCTCATCTTGTAATAATGGTCATAAAGAGATAAACATGGAATCAAATTCCTTGAAAAAATATGAGAAATATCATGAAAGAAAAAAAAATGGCGATTCTATGTTTTTTAATGGTGTTACGCGCGAAAACGCGCGCGCATGCTCGTACGCGCGATTTTTTATAAAATGCTGTAAATGACTTGAAACGTATGCAAAATAAATTTGAGACGATTTTGAGCATTTAAAAATTTTGCGCGCGCATTGACGCGCGGACGTACGCGCACGCGCGCGTTTTTTGACCTGAAATTGACCGGACTGATATTGACCTTGATCATGATAAATATGAATGAGAAATAACCTTTGGTTATGAAGATATGATCATGAGTTGATTTTCAGAAAATTTCACAAAATGGCGCCTAGATGACGTCATCAGTCAAGGTCAAGGTTGAAAACCTTACTGTATTTTGTCCATATGCCTATACATATGTGTGCCAAATTTCAAAGCATTTGATTGAATAATTTCAAAGATATCTTGCTAACAAAAAGTGGGTCGAAATAAGAAAAATAAATAATAAATAATAAATAAAGGCGATTTTAACAAAAATATAAGGTGGTCTGTATTAGATACAGCCCACCTGATAATAAATAAAGGCGATTTTAACAAAAATATAAGGTGGTCTGTATTAGATACAGCCCACCTGATAATAAAGAAAGGCGATTTTAACAAAAATATAAGGTGGTCTGTATTAGATACAGCCCACCTGATAAACTAGACATATAATACTTGTTTGGAACAAGTATAGGTGGGCTGGTCAACTAACATTTGAGACAAAATAGAGCAAAAATAAGCGACATACTGCTTACAAATTCTTAAAAGACAATATCATGTAGATTCATAACGTGAACTAAATTCACCTTCTATAGGCATAACACGCAAATTATGAAGTTTTTGACATGAGGCCTTTAATCAAAATTTTCACTATGATGACGTCATCAAAATGAAAATGGTTATTACTGCGCTTGTAGAGAATTGTCTTAGCTACAACATATCGAAATTTTGAAGAAAATTGATCAATATTTACAGAGATACAATCAATTTTACATAAATATGCTGACGTCATAATATGCAAATTCGTATTTTGAGTTCCAAGGCCATTGTGATGATGTCACGATACACTTAATGGCCAAATGAGACATGGAATCATATTTCCGACTCAGAAACAATCAATTTTCCGTAAATATGCTGACGTCATAATATGCAAATTGAAATTTTGAGTTTGGAGGCCATTATGATGACGTCATGAGTTAATTGAGGTTCAAATGAGACATGAAATCATATCTCCAATTCATACTGTATCAAAATATGACCCAAAAATTGGGGTCACCTTGCATCCTAAAGGGCTACAATGGATCTTGTATAGGCATGTTTTTTCCCATATATGCTATGTATTACAAGAGCTCGCGCGCACGGAAATTTATGTTAAACGGGCCATCATTCCATTATTAATAGTCATAAAGAGACAAGCATGGTATCAATTTGTATGTAAAAATATGTGGAATATTATGAAAGAAAAAAAATGGCGATTCTATGTTGTGTAATAGTTTTACGCGCGAAAACGCGCGCGCCGCGCGCATGCGCGTGTGTGTGGGCGATTTTTTATAAAATGCTTAGAATGGCCTAAAACGTATGCAAAATGATTTTAAGACGATTTTGAGCATTTTCAAATTTTGCGCGCGCATCGACGCGCGGACGTACGCGCACGCGCGCGTTATTTGACCTGAAATTGACCGGACGGATATTGACCTCGATCATGACAAATATGAAAGAGAAATAGCTTTTGGTTATGAAGATATGATCATGAGTTAATTTTCGTAAAATTTTACAAAATGGCGCCTAGATGACGTCATCAGTGAAGGACAATGTTGAAAACGTTATTGTGCCTTGTACATATGCCTTTACATATGTGTGCCAAATTTCAAGGCATTTGATCGAGGCATTTTTAAGTTATCTTGCTAACAAAAAAGTGGTTAGAAATAAGAAAAATATTTAATAAACTAGACATATAATACTTGTTTGGAACAAGTATAGGTGGGCTGGTCAACTAAAACTTGAGACAAAATAGAGCAAAAATAAGCGACATACTGCTTACAAATTCTTAAAAAACAATATCATGTAGATTCATAACGTGAACTAAATTCACCTTCTATAGGCATAACACGCAAATTATGAAGTTTTTGACATGAGGCCTTTAATCAAAATTTTCACTATGATGACGTCATCAAAATGAAAAATGGTTATTACTGCGCTTGTAGAGAATTGTCTTAGCTACAACATATCGAAATTTTGAAGAAATTTGATCAATATTTACAGAGATACAATCAATTTTACATAAATATGCTGACGTCATAATATGCAAATTCGTATTTTGAGTTCCAAGGCCATTGTGATGATGTCACGATACACTTAATGGCCAAATGAGACATGGAATCATATTTCCGACTCATACTCTATCTCAATATGAAAAAAATTGAGGATCCCGGTGCATTCCAAAGAGCTATAACGGATTTTGTATAGGCATGTTTTTGCCCATATATGCTATGTATTAAAAGACCTCGCGCGCACTGACATTTATCTTGAACTTACGCTCATCTTGTTAATAATGGTCATAAAGAGATAAACATGGAATCAAATTCCTTGAAAAAATATGAGAAATATCATGAAAGAAAAAAAAATGGCGACTCTATGTTTTTTAATGGTGTTACGCGCGAAAACGCGCGCGCATGCTCGTACGCGCGATTTTTTATAAAATGCTTAGAATGACCTGAAACGTATGCAAAAAAAATTTGAGACGATTTTGAGCATTTAAAAATTTTTGCGCGCGTATTGACGCGCAGACGTACGCGCACGCGCGCGTTTTTTGACCTGAAATTGACTGGATTGATATTGACCTTGATCATGATAAATATGAATGAGAAATTACTTTTGGTTATGAAGATATGATCATGAGTTGATTTTCAGAAAATTTCACAAAATGGCGCCTAGATGACGTCATCAGTCAAGGTCAAGGTTGAAAACCTTACCGTGTTTTGTCCATATGCCTATACATATGTATGCCAAATTTCAAAGCATTTGATTGAACAATTTCAAAGTTATTTTGCTAACAAAAAGTGGGTCGAAATAAGAAAAATAAATAATAAAATATAATACTTGTTTGGAACAAGTATAGGTGGGCTGGTCAACTAAAATTTGAGACAAAATAGAGCAAAAATAAGCGACATACTGCTTACAAATTCTTAAAAGACAATATCATGTAGATTCATAACGTGAACTAAATTCACCTTCTATAGGCATAACACGCAAATTATGAAGTTTTTGACATGAGGCCTTTAATCAAAATTTTCACTATGATGACGTCATCAAAATGAAAAATGGTTATTACTGCGCTTGTAGAGAATTGTCTTAGCTACAACATATCGAAATTTTGAAGAAAATTGATCAATATTTACAGAGATACAATCAATTTTACATAAATATGCTGACGTCATAATATGCAAATTCGTATTTTGAGTTCCAAGGCCATTGTGATGATGTCACGATACACTTAATGGCCAAATGAGACATGGAATCATATTTCCGACTCATACTCTATCTTAATATGAACAAAAATTGAGGATCCCGGTGCATTCCAAAGAGCTATAACGGATTTTGTATAGGCATGTTTTTGCCCATATATGCTATGTATTAAAAGACCTCGCGCGCACTGACATTTATCTTGAATTTACGCTCATCTTGTTAATAATGGTCATAAAGAGATAAACATGGAATCAAATTCCTTGAAGAAATATGAGAAATATCATGATAGAAAAAAAATGGCGATTCTATGTTTTTTAATGGTGTTACGCGCGAAAACGCGCGCGCATGCTCGTACGCGCGATTTTTTATAAAATGCTTAAAATGACCTGAAACGTATGCAAAATAAATTTGAGACGATTTTGAGCATTTAAAAATTTTGCGCGCGCACTGACGCGCAGACGTACGCGCACGCGTGCTTTTTTTGACCTGAAATTGACTGGACTGATATTGACCTTGATCATAATAAATATGAATGAGAAATACCTTTTGGTTATGAAGATATGATCAAGAGTTGATTTTCAGAAAATTTCACAAAATGGCGCCTAGATGACGTCATCAGTCAAGGTCAAGGTTGAAAACCTTACTGTGTTTTCTCCATATGCCTATACATATGTGTGCCAAATTTCAAAGCATTTGATTGAACCATTTTAAAGTAATTTTGCTAACAAAAAAGTGGGTCAAAATATGAAAAATAAATAAATAATAATAATAAAGGCAATTTTAACAAAAATATAAGGTGGTCTGTATTAGATACAGCCCACCTGACTAGACATAATACTTGTTTGGAACAAGTATAGGTGGGCTGGTCAACTTAAATTTGAAAACAAAATAGAGCAAAGTTAAGCGAGATATTGCTTGAAAATTCTTAAAAAACACTATCATGTAGATTCATTACGTGAACGAAATTCACCTTTAATAGTCATAACACGCAAATTATGAAATTTCTGACATGAGGCCTTTAATCAAAATTTTCACTCTGATGACGTCATCAAAATGAAAAAGGGTTATTATTGAACTTGTAGAAAAATATCTTAGCTACAACATATTGAAATTTTAAAGAAAATCAATCAATATATACAGAGATACAATCAATTTTCCATAAATATGCTGATGTCATAATATGCAAATTCGTATTTTGAGTTCCTAGGCCATTAAGATGATGTCACGATACACTTAATGGCCAAATGAGACATGAAATCATATCTCTGACTCATACTCTTTTCAAATATTAAAACAGAATTGGGGTCCAGGTGCATCCCAAAGAGCTATAATGGATTGTGTATAGGCATGTTTTTGCCCATGTATGTTATGTATTACAAGAGCTCGCGCGCACGGACATTTATGTTAAGCGAACGCTCATTCCCTTAATAATAGTCATAAAGAGATAAACATGGTATCAATTTGTTTGTAAAAATATGGGAAATATCATGGAAGAAAAAAAATGGCGATTCTATGTTGTATAATAGTTTTGCGCGCGAAAACGCGCGCGCATGTGCGTGTGCGCGATTTTTTATAAAATGCTTAAAATGGCCTTAAACGTATGCAAAATAAATTTGAGAAGATTTTCAGCATTATAAAATTTTGCGCGCGCACTGACGCGCGGACGTACGCGCACGCGCGCGTTTTTTTGACATGAAATTGACCGGACTGATATTGGCCTTGATCATGATAAATATGAATGAGAAATGATTTACCGTTATGAAAATATGACCATGAGTAAATTTTCAGAAAATTTCACAAAATGGCGCCTAGATGACGTCATCAGTCAAGGTCAAGGTTGAAAACATTACTTTGTGTTGTTCATATGCCTATACATATGTGTGCCAAATTTCAAGGCATTTAATTGAGCCATTTTCAAGTTATCTTGTTAACAAAAAAGTGGGTATAATTAAGAAAAATAAATAAATAACTAGACATGTAATACTTGTTTGGAACAAGTATAGGTGGGCTGGTCAACAAAAATTTGAGACAAAATAGAGCAAAAATAAGGGACATACTGCTTACAAATTCTTAAAAAACAATATCATGTAGATTCATAACGTGAACTAAATTCACGTTCCATAGGCATAACACGCAAATTATGAAGTTTTTGACATGAGGCCTTTAATCAAAATTTTCACTATGATGACGTCATCAAAATGAAAAATGGTTATTACTGCGCTTGTAGAGAATTGTCTTAGCTACAACATATCGAAATTTTGAAGAAAATTGATCAATATTTACAGAGATACAATCAATTTTACATAAATATGCTGACGTCATAATATGCAAATTCGTATTTTGAGTTCCAAGGCCATTGTGATGATGTCACGATACACTTAATGGCCAAACTAGACATGGAATCATATTTCCGACTCATACTCTATCTTAATATGAAAAAAATTGAGGATCCCGGTGCATTCCAAAGAGCTATAACGGATTTTGTATAGGCATGTTTTTGCCCATATATGCTATGTATTAAAAGACCTCGCGCGCACTGACATTTATCTTGAATTTACGCTCATCTTGTTAATAATGGTCATAAAGAGATAAACATGGAATGAAATTCCTTGAAAAAATATGAGAAATATCATGAAAGAAAAAAAAATGGCGATTCTATGTTTTTTAATGGTGTTACGCGCGAAAACGCGCGCGCATGCTCGTACGCGCGATTTTTTATAAAATGCTTAAAATGACCTGAAACGTATGCAAAATAAATTTGAGACGATTTTGAGCATTTAAAAATTTTGCGCGCGCACTGACGCGCGGACGTACGCGCACGCGCGCGTTTTTTCACCTGAAATTAACTGGACTGATATTAACCTTAATCATGATAAATATGAATGAAAAATACCTTTTGGTTATGAAGATATGATCATGAGATGATTTTCAGAAAATTTCACAAAATGGCGCCTAGATGGCGTCATCAGTCAAGGTCAAGGTTGAAAACCTTTCCGTGTCTTGTCCATATGCCTATACATATGTGTGTAAAATATCAAAGCATTTGATTGAACCATTTCAAAGTTATCTTGCTAACAAAAAAGTGGCAAGAATTAAGAAAAATAAATAAATAACTAGACATAATACTTGTTTGGAACAAGTATAGGTGGGCTGGTCAACTTAAATTTGAAAACAAAATAGAGCAAAATTAAGCGAGATACTGCTTGAAAATTCTTAAAAAACACTATCATGTAGATTCATTACGTGAACGAAATTCACCTTCTATAGTCATAACACGCAAATTATGAAATTTCTGACATGAGGCCTTCAATCAAAATTTTCACTCTGATGACGTCATCAAAATGAAAAAGGGTTTTTATTGAACTTGTAGAGAATTATCTTAGCTACAACATATTGAAATTTTGAAGAAAATCAATCAATATATACAGAGATACAATCAATTTTCCATAAAGATGCTGACGTCATAATATGCAAATTCGTAATTTGAGTTCCAAGGCCATTAAGATGATGTCACGATACACTTCATGGCCAAATGAGACATGAAATCATATTTCTGACATATACTCTTTTCAAATATTAAAACAGAATTGGGGTCTAGGTGCATCCCAAAGAGCTATAATGGATTGTGTATAGTTATTTTTTTGCCCATGTATGTTATGTATTACAAGAGCTCGCGCGCACTGACATTTATCTTTAATTTACGCTCATCTTGTTAATAATGGTCATAAAGAGATAAACATGGTATCAAATTCCTTGAAAAAATATGAGAAATATCATGAAAGAAAAAAAAATTGCGATTCTATGTTTTGTAGTGGTGTTACGCGCGAAAACGCGCGCGCATGCTCGTACGCGCGATTTTTTATAAAATGCTTAATATGACCTGAAACGTATGCAAAATAAATTTGAGACGATTTTGAGCATTTAAAAATTTTGCGCGCGCACTGACGCGCGGACGTACGCGCACGCGCGCGTTTTTTGACCTGAAATTAACCGGACTGATATTAACCTTAATCATGATAAATATGAATGAAAAATACCTTTTGGTTATGAAGATATGATCATGAGATGATTTTCAGAAAATTTCACAAAATGGCGCCTAGATGACGTCATCAGTCAAGGTCAAGGTTGAAAACCTTACCGTGTCTTGTCCATATGCCTATACATATGTGTGTCAAATATCAAAGCATTTGATTGAACCATTTCAAAGTTATCGTGCTAACAAAAAAGTGGCAAGAATTAAGAAAAATAAATAAATAATAAATAATAAATAAATAAACTAGACATAATACTTGTTTGGAACAAGTATAGGTGGGCTGGTCAACTTAAATTTGAAAACAAAATAGAGCAAAATTAAGCGAGATACTGCTTGAAAATTCTTAAAAAACACTATCATGTAGATTCATTACGTGAACGAAATTCACCTTCTATAGTCATAACACGCAAATTATGAAATTTTTGACATGAGGCCTTCAATCAAAATTTTCACTCTGATGACGTCATCAAAATGAAAAAGGGTTATTATTGAACTTGTAGAGAATTATCTTAGCTACAACATATTGAAATTTTGAAGAAAATCAATCAATATATACAGAGATACAATCAATTTTCCATAAATATGCTGACGTCATAATATGCAAATTCGTATTTTGAGTTCCAAGGCCATTAAGATGATGTCACGATACACTTCATGGCCAAATGAGACATGAAATCATATTTCTGACGTATACTCTTTTCAAATATTAAAACAGAATTGGGGTCCAGGTGCATCCCAAAGAGCTATAATGGATTGTGTATAGGCATTTTTTTGCCCATGTATGTTATGTATTACAAGAGCTCGCGAGCACTGACATTTATCTTTAATATACGCTCATCTTGTTAATAATGGTCATAAAGAGATAAACATGGTATCAAATTCCTTGAAAAAATATGAGAAATATCATGAAAGAAAAAAAAATGGCGATTCTATGTTTTGTAGTGGTGTTACGCGCAAAAACGCGCGCGCATGCTCGTACGCGCGATTTTTTATAAAATGCTTAATATGACCTGAAACGTATGCAAAATAAATTTGAGACGATTTTGAGCATTTAAAAAATTTGCGCGCGCACTGACGCGCGGACGTACGCGCACGCGCGCGTTTTTTGACCTGAAATTAACCGGACTGATATTAACCTTAATCATGATAAATATGAATGAAAAATACCTTTTGGTTATGAAGATATGATCATGAGATGATTTTCAGAAAAATTCACAAAATGGCGCCTAGATGACGTCATCAGTCAAGGTCAAGGTTGAAAACCTTACCGTGTCTTGTCCATATGCCTATACATATGTGTGTCAAATATCAAAGCATTTGATCGAACCATTTCAAAGTTATCTTGCTAACAAAAAAGTGGCAAGAATTAAGAAAAATAAATAAATAATAAATAATAAATAAATAAATAAAGGCAATTTTAACAAAAATATAAGGTGGTCTGTATTAGATACAGCCCACCTGATAAAGGCAATTTTAACAAAAATATAAGGTGGTCTGTATTAGATACAGCCCACCTGACTAGACATATAATACTTGTTTGGAACAAGTATAGGTGGGCTGGTCAACTAAAATTTGATACAAAATAGAGCAAAAATAAGCGAGATACTGCTAAAAACAATGTCATGTAGATTAATGATGTGAACGAAATTCACCTTCTATAGTCATAACACGCAAATTGTGAAATTTCTGACATGAGGCCTTTAATCGAAATTTTCACTCTGATGACGTCATCAAAATGAAAAATGGTTATTATTGAACTTGTAGAAAATTATCTTAGCTACAACATATCGAAATTTTGAAGAAAATCAATCAATTTATACAGAGATAAAATATGCTGACTTCATAATATGCAAATTCGTATTTTGAGTTCCAAGGCCATTATGATGATGTCACGATACACTTAATGGCCAAATGAGACATGGAATCATTTCTCCGACTCATACTCTATCTAAATATGAAAACAAATTGAAGGTCACGGCTCATTCCAATGAGCTATAATGGATTTTGTATAGGCATGTTTTTGCCCATATATGCTATGTATTAAAAGAGCTCGCGCGCACAGACGTTTATCTTGAATTTACGCTCATCTTGTTCATAATGGTCATAAAGAGATAAACATGGTATCAAATTCCTTGAAAAAATATGAGAAATATCATGAAAGAAAAAAAAATGGCGATTCTATGTCTTGTAGAGGTGTTACGCGCGAAAACGCGCGCGCATGCTCGTACGCGCGATTTTTTATAAAATGCTTAAAATGGCCTGAAACGTATGCAAAATAACTTTGAGATGATTTTGAGCATTATAAAATTTTGCGCGCGCACTGACGCGCGGACGTACGCGCACGCGCGCGTTTTTTTATCTGAAATTGATCGGACTGATATTGACCTTGATCATATTAAATATCAATGAGAAATGAATTTTGGTTATGAAGATATGATCACGAGTTTATTTTCACAAAATGGCGCCTAGATGACGTCATCAGTCAAGGTCAAAGTTGAAAACGTTATTGTGAGTTCTCTATATGCCTATACATATGTGTACCAAATTTCAAGTTATTTGATTGATCCATTTTCAAGTTATCTTGTGAACAAAAAAGTGGTAAGAATTAAGAAAAATAAATAATAAATAATAAAGGCAATTTTAACAAAAATATAAGGTGGTCTGTATGATATACAGCCCACCTGATAATAAATAAATAAAGGCAATTTTAACAAAAATATAAGGTGGTCTGTATTAGATACAGCCCACCTGATTACCCCTCGAAGCGTTTTTTTTATTTTTTTTTATACAAAAATAAAAAAATTGTGGTAATTGGTGACCAAAAATGACAGACCTTACCCCACCCCAATACCGATCGACCAAATTTTCAAATTATGGAGATATTTTGCGAGATTTTGGGGACCAAAAAAATGTCCTCTTACCCCCCCCCCCCCCCCCCCCGCTTTTATTCAACGGCTGGCTGAGTCGTTGCGATATTTTTGGGACCAAAAAAAAAAAAAAAAAAATGTCCTCTTACCCCCCCCCCCCCCCCCCCCCCCCCCCCCCCCCCCCGCTTATTCAACGGCTGGCTGAGTCGTTGCGAAAATTTCGCAATATATATATCTCAGCGGCTCCGGTGAAAAAATCGTTCCCAGGACCCTGAGCACCCCCGGTGAAAAAATCGTTCCCAGGGCGGCCCTGCCTGGATGCTCATCTAACCGTAATTAAATACCTAAAACTCCTGAGCTTCCGGGGGCTCAGCCCCTTGACCCCCTGCCGAGGCTCATGCCCTGGACCCCACGCCAATTTACGCTCTACCTGATCGATAATACTCCACTTTGAATAACGTTCCGCGGGACCTGCATGTTACGTGTAAGACTGGTGGTGATGCAGATTTTTCGTCTGCCCCCCCCCCCCCCCCTTCCGAACTTTTTGTTCTCATTACGTCACTGCCCCTGGAATATGAGCCCCCTGGAATGTTTGCCCCCCCCCCCAATCCCAAACTGCTTCCGGCGCGCCTGCCCCCCGTGGCTACGTGCCTGCACATTCTACTTAATCTATTAATGAATTGAGAATCACTGAGATGTGCTCATTTATTGTATAATTTTTGTATGTTATATGTAAATTTTTTCTGAATTTTTTGTAAAATGTGGAACAATAAAATTAAAACTTGAAAAACTTCCTCGCATTTACTTCCTCATTCATAAAGTCGGTGGTAGACAAAGCAAAGTTCATCGTGGTGTGGATGGATACATAATTATATTACAGCCACGGTGAATCATCGAGAATTATATACGGTCCCTATCATATTCGGATTGCACATGCATGTGGACGGACATATCTCCGTGAGAGTAAGAATTGTTGCTGTTTTAATACATTCAGACTCACGTTGATGTATAGAATTCAATTTAATCTCGATAATCATATCCATACTCCTAGTAGATTTCGCAAACTGGAAGACTGTAACGAATTATGATACATTTTCACGGAATTTATGTACCCGTGCGGTATTTAACGAGCGACTCAGTTGAAACTGCATAGATAAAAATGAAGATCGAATGGTTGCGTTTCTGATGACAGATTAGGTTTGTAAGGGGTGATACGGATGCTCTTTTCCATTGCATAAAAGTGATCGGCGTTTCCTCACAATGTAAATTTGTATAATTTTGAGCTTCTGAAATGCCAGTGTAGGTCTAGAATCTATACCTTTTTAAAACCTTGTTATTCCAATTTAGAGGACAAAGAACGACAACAACATCAGCAGCAATGGGAGACGGTATCAGAGATGGAAAAGGTGAGACATATTAATAAACAGTGAACTAAGGTAATGATGGTTAATGTGGCAAGTAAGGATGGCTGAATACAAAATACCAATCAAAATGATGCTATTAAACACATAAGGTGTTAATGTTCTTTCTAGTCATTGCTTGGGTACAAATTTTAATTACTACTTATTCAAAGAGCTTACAAACTTAGTCCACAACAAACGGTAAGCATGCATCAAATAGCCTCTTCGTCTTCGGCCTTTATCCCCGTGCTGCTTTATTTCATGTTCGTTAATGTTTCCTTTCTTTTATATCATGTCACAGGCAGAATTCTTAAAAACACGGATCCACTGTTTACCAATATTGCTGAAAACTACCCATCCGGCAATTATACGTCATTCTGCAATGAGTTTGGAGTTGGATACAACTCAGCTAAGCAAATATTAAGAATTGAAAACATGGGAAATCAAACGGCAGCCTTGAAACAAGTATTGAATAAATGGTTAGACGAGCGACAAGGTGTGACCAGAGCAAAGCTTGAATCGGCTCTAACAAATGCAAAAACTGGAGGACTCCTACACTATGTCAAGAATAATTTTGAAAAATGTGAGTATGCCTATTATGTATCTCTAACCCTTTGATTAAGATTCTATTCAATTTCTGATTCGCGATTATGGAGTAGCCGTATCTTGATTACAAGAATTTCACTGTGATTTTCTTCAACCATTTCACTATCAACCGAGTTCAAGGAAAGAAAAATTGTAAGGTTATAGGACAGCTTCAAACAAGTTCGGATTCAGAGTTGTCAGATGGCCGAAGAGGGTGATTGATTGTTGTTGTTGTTGTTGTTGCGTTGTTGTTGTTTTGGGGGAGGGGGGGGGTAATCTTCCCAGAATTGTGTTTGTTTGTAGCGATATTGAACTATGTTTACTGACATAATTGTTGTGTTGCACGGTTTCTTTATCGAAAATTGCGGAGGCCATTGTTCTTTCAGCTCAACACTAGTCTATTCACTTATGTAAAATTACGTGTATATAATATGTTCCTCTACTTTCATTTACTCATGTTGTTGCTTTTTAAGTTTGCTTATTTGAATATACGAGAATAATATTTTAAAAACTTAAGTATGCTAGTATGTCTAATATTCATAATTTTGGAGAAAGCTCTTCATTAGTCGTTTATTTATTAGTTAATGTTGTTCATTGATGTCATTATATGAAGCAATACATATTTTGCGTTTTATTATCAGTTTCTTTCTTCTTTTTTTCTTCTCAATTTCAATTATTTTTCAAACATACATAGATGCAGTAAAGGAAGAATCAGCTGAAGGTAATTGAAATACACATTATTATTTGTTTAACCCATTACTTGGAATTTCATGATCCTTTTTGTGAAAAACATATGATCATACTCCACATGGCAAAAATTAAATACAGGTCCAGACTATTGTGAAAAGGACATCACAAGGATGGGAAGGAAGATTTTGATTAATTTTCCATACAGCCTTGATAGTTATAGGGTTATGGTAATGTTTTGTAAAAGAGAAATGTAAAGAATACAATAAATCATGTCATAATGGAAAAAGTAATGTATACGTAATAATGGTTAAATAAGTACAAGGATACAAACAAATTCAATAATGGCTATAAATGAGTGTATGCTAGAAATTGGTGTCAATATTGAATATAGGTTATGTTTTAGTGTTCCCATTTTATTCGAAATTCGTTTCTAAGCCATACCTTACGTTCTTTTAGAAGCTGGAAGTGATGATCAGGCTAACAACCAAGCCACAACATCCAGTGCTGGTCAAAACATCGCTCTGACAGGCAAAACTATCAATGTGACTAATAATTTTGGCACGTAAGTGAGAGTACCATGTGATAAAAAGAACTTATATAGATGTTGTATTGTTTATTCTGTTTTATTTTTCTTCTAACCAGGATTGATTTAAAAATAAGAAAGAACTCCTAAGTATTAGTTTGAGACATGAATATAAGCATATTAGTTTCAGACCTAGCTTTAAAGAAACGACACGTTTATATTGACGGGAAAAGATATTCACAATAAATAAGGTGTCCAAAGAATTATTATACTATTATGATGCGTTATACAACTTTAAAAAAGGTGTGTAAAGAGTGACTTCTGATTTTATTCTACTAATTAATCATTACAATATAACTGATTGATTAGCCAACACACACTTGCGCGCGCACACGTATATGCCTACAACTTTGCCTTATGCATTTTAATTTGTTGAATATCTATATGATGTCTGATTATGATATCATAATGTACTACAATATCAAGATTCAAAGCCTCTTTCATTTACCTTAATCACAATAAATGTAATTCATTGCACTGAAAAGAAACCTAAGATTTGCAAACCGCTATATACAGGCATCGCTTTTCAGCAGTCCCCTCCATGACCAACCTGTTTTATATGTCTGTTGCACACTTTTGACCAATTACAATTTTATTGTTAAGTACAATGCAATCCCATGTATTTTATTCATTTATGCGCTTAGAAACATTGTATGAAGCGCATTATAAATGTAATGTATTATTATTATTATTATTATGTTGGAAATGGAAATAAACAAATTGAAATTAAATGAAACAAATTTGATGTACATTTTTTAAATCGTTTATTTTTCTCTTGATAAAGTGGAAATGGTGAAGATAGGAAGCGAAGAACCGATGAACCTAATGCCGGACCTTCTCACAAGAAGAAAGCAAATGATAAGTAAGAAAAATTATGATTATTTTCCCTATTGATTTTGAACTTCTTCTTTTTTATGCGATGCAATGACCACCTTGAACTAAAGGAGATCCCGGGCTAGCCATTGATAATGATTTTATGGTTATATTCTGGTCATATCTATTATTTATTTCTAAAGGAGAATGGAAACTTAACATTGTAAATAATCTGGAGAAAAAAGAAGTAAAATGCCGAGTCAATTCCATCACATCATGCTTGGGCTAAATAATTGTCCAAACTAGCGTATAGTTAGTGGTAAAATGCGAGCTTGAATGTTTCTTTATTAATATATAAATCAAATCAAATCAAATCAAATCAAATATACGTAAACTTATATCAATTTATTTCCATCGGCTCAACTTAATATTCACATTAAATGGTAGCAAGTTAATGATCAATTTTTGACGCAGTATCATTACTGTATTGCATGTTATAACCGATGCGCCTATAATTTACACAGCATTCTGTTGAAAGAAGCATTTCAATCATAACTGATCTATTGTTAGTAGCGAATTTCATCAAATCATCTCTTCGTGCCTCGGTGGTCACATAAAATGAACTATTTTGAAATGGGTTTTTCCACAGAGCTATAAATACGTATTTTAGAGTTCTGTGGGAGTGTGGGTTTTCCCCACAATTAATAAACAAGTGTATTTTACCGCGCTGTCCAGTGGTGAACTTTGATCCGTCATAACAAAAAATCGTCCTATATTGATCGCGTGCAGAAAGAAAAAAATCTACGAAATAGTGTACGTATACCTGTTTACTAAAAAAGAATGCTTCATCGCAATGTAATGTGTGAGCGTATATATACAGTTCTGTTTAATAATAAGAATACTTCATCATGATTTAATGTGTGTACAACTGTATATCATCAAATATTTCGGGGCCTATAGATTTTTTTTCTTCAATATTACAAATGTTAATACAATCGTAGTTTATATAGGGATATCGCATACTTTCTTATATACAATGTGATGTGTACAAAATCTAATCATATATTACTCTTTACGAACTCTAATTTTGTTTTACGATTTTGTTATCTAATGATAAGACCGGTGTACACACCTTTCTTCATAAGTTTTCACATTGCGATGTATTGGTATACAAGTTTTAATTGATGAACATATTGTATTCTCTGAAGGTTTGTGAATGATTAATATCGATTGAATCGAATTGAACTGAAGTCTGAAAGTGAATTGGGATATACATTAATTGCTCAATGTTTTGATCAAGTAAATAATCATGATAATCTTCGATCCAAGTTGTTTAAGGTTAATTTTGTACATCTTGTACATTTTGCCTTCTTTTTGTGATACCTGACCTAGTAACTGTGAATCGAGTGTAAAATAGTATATTAGTGTGAAAATGTGCACAACCTGGATTTCTTGTGCGTGGGCGTGTGTGTGTGTATGTGGGTTGGGGTCTTCCGTTCCCTTTATTCATCCACTGAAACAATGGCAGCCATATGTTTTTTCTCTTGGAAGATGATGTGTGCTCTAAAGAAATCTGAAGGAAAGTATTTTGATATCTTAAAATAAAATTAAGTTTTATATGCCAAACCTCAACATGCGAAATGGCCAATGAAGTGATATACACATCATTTTCTTTTGTTTTGACGACAACCTTCTCCAGTACCATGTCTATGACCGAACGACATCGAAAGATTCTAGAGAAGAGCGCTCCTGACCTCCTGAATGATCTGGATACTGACGATGTACTACAACTCTTGTTAAGGGATGATGTAATCACAACGAAACATGTCGATGAAGTAAAAACTAAACCAACCAGGAGGGAGAAAGTCACTGCCCTCTTAGATATCTTACCAAGACGAGGAGATAGAGCATATGCATTATTCCGGGACAGTCTGAACGAGGCCAAAGCCACTCATCTCTATGAGTCTATGAAGAAATGTGAAGAGGTGTATGATCAAGAGCAAGATGTGCCTACTAGTCAAGGTATAAGTTCCTTCTTTGATGTCGGTTTGTATTAAGTGGTAGCATTGGAGAGTGTATTTTAGAAAATGATGTCCAATTTACCGGTTCTCTATTGGCAAAAATATTGTTGTGTCCCTCAAAATGTACTTTAATTGCCTTTATAGTTTGCACCTACCCGTTTGACTCTTGGTGCCTCAACATCGAACGCTGCACATAATATTATCATGATAATATTACAAGAAACCAAATAACTTGTATACTACTAAACAAAATCCTTAATGTACAGATGCAAGTGCCAAATTCGTCACCTCCCTAATCGTTCGATTCTCTCTTTCTTTTCTGTCAGGTGCAGAGCGTTTGACGAGGTCTGATCAGCCTTCACGTAAGTTACTCCCTTGTATTTTGTCATACTTTTCTAAAAGAAAACCATTGTGCCAACATGCATGTATCCTCTCAATGTACAATCTTCATAAATTATCATGATTTAAAAATAATATCTAGCTCCCTTACTTCTGCTAAATTCTTATACAGATTTTGTTGTCTATGAACATATCCACGGACCAAAGAAAAAGTTTATTTTGTGTAAATATGGTAAGGGTGCACTTTGTAGCTTGGATGAACCGAACTAATTAGGGTTGAAAGGTGATACTGGGGTAGATTTTTGTTATAATTATGTAAACATTACAGTACAAATTATCATTTTCAAGTTCATGGTCTCATGGCTAACGTACCAATTGACTTGAACAGAAATTGGTTTACATAAATTATAAATAAGTCACAAAATAACATATATGAAATAAGACACTAATCTGCTTCATAACATTTACAAGAGTTTTCCTCCAAGAACTTGACCGAGCCTTTCTCATTCCGTTTTATGCGTCAAAAGTACCGCATCGATTGTTTTCCACACAAGCTTATATTTTTGACCGTCTCCAATAAGAGCATGAATCGTAAATATAGATCTGTCACCTATGATAACGTATTGTGAGTTGTGTTTAATACAAGAATCGATCCTTGTACACCTTTTCCATTGTCATACAAATCATAC
Source organism: Strongylocentrotus droebachiensis (assembly GCA_035222895.1). Lineage (NCBI taxonomy): Eukaryota > Metazoa > Echinodermata > Echinoidea > Camarodonta > Strongylocentrotidae > Strongylocentrotus > Strongylocentrotus droebachiensis. The sequence continues at coordinate 76,485 of JAVYIG010004804.1, forward strand.
AAACGAAGGTAACTTGCTTTGGCGTAGCTGTTCAAAAAACACATGAGCAAGATGTTGGATTTAGGCCTAAATTGTTTATTTAACCTTAATTATCTATTATATTCAAATGAATTCAAAAGGATGTACAATTGATGTTTGACCGTCCTTGCATTTTTTCTTATTTTCTCCATGTTACAGGTGGTGGGAATACTCAATCGGGCTCCATAACGATCAGTGCATCTGGAAGTGCGACCGTCCAGAATAATACGGTTACTGGGCAGGTTAACAACTATAGATAGGAAAATGGTAGCAGCCGACTAAAATAAATATAAATTTCAAAGAAGTACTATGGTAGCCAATACCAAATATTTAAGGCCCAACATGTTTCATACTTGCTATATCACACGGGGAACATTATTCTTTTCCTCAAAATTGTAACTTTCGTACTTAAAATAGATAAATAGAAGATTACATTTGAACTTCAACCGCTTTTCTTCCGTCAGACGTACACGTACGGCTATATCATGCAAAGACAAGTTGATATATAGAACAATTTTGATGTATATAGCAAATTACAATAACCGAATATTTTTTTCCTCTCGATTTGTATAATTTCTTTCTCAGCTCTCGCGCCTCCATTAATAATACCAGAGTTGTGATAGAGTGCCATGCGGCGCATAATATTCATACTCAACAATACTTTCATTTAGAATTAGAGTAATGTTTAGAGCAGGCTCGAGATCGTGTCTCATATAAAGGAAATGAATTGTGATTTATGTCTGCCTGTATTATTACGGAAATGATGGGTAAACAAAATCATTCACATTTCATGAACCTGACAGGAAACTTGTCAGAAATGGTCAGTTTTATTTTATCATGCATAAATCATTATCCCGGTAGTTTTACTGACTATGGACTTTACTCGAATAAAAATCAAACAAAACACTTTTCTCTTGGCAATTGTCTAGTTTCGTTCCATCTTGACCATGTTTCGATAGTACAGAACAAATTAAGGCATCTAAATGATGATCCATTATCAGGGGGTCTTGTAATGTTCACATCCAACATAGCATGTTATCTGATTATATATTTAGAATTTTGTTAAATATATTTTAATATTAAGAGTGCCTCTATTCAATTTGGAAATAAAAATGCTTAATGTTTATAGAAGATGGTGGGTTGTACGAGGTCATATATTTATACTTTTTGCTATTATTCCTGGTTGTATCTTTGTTTGTTCCCAATAAAATCTTACACCAGAGATGTACAATTGTAGTGTGAATTTGGTTTGCTTTGAAATTTGTTTTGAGTTATGACGGGAATTAAAATAACGATGTAACTAATCGGCAGAGTATAATTTGTTATTTTCTATAAGCGTTTAATAGCTCAGACCGTATCCGGACACCTACCTCCTAGGGCAACCACCCTATAGGACGAATACCCCCAGGACAACTACCCCCGGACAACCACCCCCGTACAACTACCCCCTGAACAATTATCCCCTGGACAACTCCCCTAGACAACTACCCCCTAGGAAAGTTGTCAGGCGCTAGTCGTCCTAGAGGGTGGTTGTCCTAGGGGGTAGTTGACCGGGGGTGGTTATCCGGGGGCGAATGTCCGGGGTGGATGTCCAGGGGGTAGGTGTCCTAGAACCGTGTGCTTTATCTAAGTACACGCTCACATTTCCCTCTGCTTTCTATATCATGAACCATTAAACCAAAGTTCTCAACATTTGATATGCAGGCTGAAAATGATACGGTAATCATATTGTGTAATAACAGCATCATTACATGACGGCATCTTGATTATGCAAAGTAGTGTTCATATTTCTGTTATATTTTTTTTTCATTACCTTTTTTTTTCTTTATAGAGATTCCGAAATTATGATGACATTAACATTTACATTCCACATTTTTTTTGTTAATGACACTTCATTTTTTTCGAAAAAAGGATGAAGGTGCATGCTTTATTTATGGAGGATACGATCTATTTTTAGTCTTAATTTTCCGTAGACTGTCATACACATAAACACACTTAGACGCGCACAAACACACGTTTAGAACTCACAAAATAAATGCTACAAAATGAATTTTAATCCTTTGAATATGTCTTCTCTAATTTATTTTCTCATTGACTTTCTATACTTAAAAATAAAAGAATCAATTCATCACACATCGACTAACATTATCATATCGCATTATGTAATGTGTAATAAGAATATTTTATTTTGACGGAAAGAACTCTCAATCCAGAAGAAAGACATTATTTCTTGAAAAGATATAAAGAGCAAATTTGAATATTGCATTCAAAATTGAATAATGAGAGAGTAATATGAACAGAGATTGAACGAAAAAGAAGAACTAAATGAGAGAAAGAGAGTGAGAGAAAAATACGTGGAAGTGATAGTGATGGTGTTGTAAAAAAATGAGTTCATTATAGACAACATAGCCAGCTTGTTCAATGAATGGATAGATGCATGCATGTATGAATGAATGGATGGATGGATGGATAGATGAAGACTCAACAATACTACGTAAGTTTCCACCTTTTGGTTTGAGGATTACAAAGTTACCAAAATCATTTAGATACAAAAAAAAGTAATTAACAACATCATAAAGGACCATACCTGAATACCAAAATATATATTGGGAGATCGATTATGAGTTTGCTGTACAATGATGGCACAAGAGGCAAGTTCAAACTATAGTCACATATTATAAAGGCTGGGAAATACAACTTTTTAAAAAGGATAGTTCTAGGATGATATAAAATTAATTTTTACCGTTTTACATGGAGTCTGATAAAATCATTTATCAGCGTTGTCTTTTAAAAGTTGGTCAAGTCTATGATAACGATCTCATTATTTCAGTCACAAGTTTAATAGAATTTTACCAAGCATTACAGAAAGGAAAACATACATGTATGCCCCTGAATCATAAAAAAACCTAATATTCCGAATGAGGCTTAGACTGTAGCAAACACATATTCTTATTTGATGAAACTACATGAACTATTAGAACATTGATTCTGCTACTCAAATATCATAAACATATCTCAGAATTCATAAACATGCATGTTTCTGGCTATGAAATGACTCTACATTTTAAAGAATACTGTTATAGTGACAAACTCCAGTTATAACAAGGCAATTTTGCCTGTCCCCCTTCTTTGTATATAGGCCTACTATTGTTTTTTAACCCTGATTTTATTTTGGAAATTCACATAACCATGCATGGATGCACAATTTGTTTTAGCATGAATGAACTTAGATATTTATTTAAAAATATGATGTCCACTCGAGCGTACGGCTCAAGAAAACAAACCACTCTGTTTGGGATTTCTCTGACCATGCATAACTCTTTTTATGCTCGGTCAGTTTCACTGTTAGACAAAGCAAATGAAAATTAGGAATTCTCCTCTACAAATTAGTAACAAACAATTAAGTAAATTAATTACTGAAAATGAAACACACATCTATACACAACTATATTAGTGAAAAGTTATTCTACAAGTATAACATTTGTTAGTTATGACTCAGGAGTCCAAAGAGAGAGAGAGAGAGAGAGAAACAAAACCACCCCTTTAAAATATTTTATTACCCCCTTTAAAATTTCTAAGTAATCCAAAGAGAGAGAGATTTTTTTTAAACGGGCCTTTAAATAAAATCAGGGGTGAAAATCAAATACACACCCTTTTTTACAATTCTCGGGCCGGACTTTGACGCGCGGAAAGTATCCCTCTACCGGAGATTTTGGGAAAACGAATGCGGTCCCTTCTTAGTAACTATATAAATGTAGACAAACATGATGAACTATCAAAACTCATCTAAAAAATGTATAAGACTTCCGTCTGTGCTTCGAGAAAGTGACATAAACATGAGCCGAGACTTACGACTTCTGCAATTATTTCCATGCATGTTGACTCCAGTATAATTATGATCAACCAAATATCGTTGCATGTATCTACCCCCCCCCCCCCCGCCCCCTCCCCGAGCAGGGGCGGGGGGGGGGTATAAAATATGTATTGATATCCACTAATGTGTATAAACTATATAATACTTTGTGCTATGCCAACTAAATTGCTCGGGTGACTACGCATTTTGACTACGCATTTTAACCGGGTGACTCTGAGTATTGGTGCTCATGCATTGTTTTGTATACAAATTTCCTTTTTCCATTGTGTTTAAATTCTCCCCACTAAATTACGTGTTACTGCTACCAAGTGTCACGCATCATGCGTGACATCACGCATTTCGCTATACGTAAGTTATACCCTTTGCCATACCCTCACCCGCGCGCTCGCGCGCCGAGTCATGAACATGTCACGCATAGCTGATCTTTGAACTTGGCGTCTGTACGGTTTTTTTCATCTACGATATTTTTTTTTCCAGGAACCTATAATATACAAGCATTGCTTTTTAATAGCTTCTTCGTGCCCCCCCCCCCCCCCCCAGTGGCTACGTGCCTGCACATTCTACTTAATCTATTAATGAATTGAGAATAATTTGTTAATGTTATACTTAGGTCTATATTTTTTGTAAAATGTGGAACAATAAAATTGAAACTTGAAACATTTCCTCGCATTTACTTCCTCATTCATAAAGTCGGTGGCAAACAAAGCAAAGTTCACCGTGGTGTGGGTGGATACATAATTATATTACAGCCACGGTGAATCATCGAGAATTATAATATTGTCCCTATCATATTCGGATTGCACATGCATGTGGGCGGACATTATCTCAACTAGAGTAAGAATTGTTGCTGTTTTAATACATTCAGACTCACGTTGATATATAGAATTCAATTTAAATAGATAATCATATCTTATACTTCTAGTAGATTTCGCAAACTGGAAGACTGTAACGAATTATGATACATTTTCACTAGTCAGGGCTGTTAGGGATATTTTGGTGCAGATTCTTCTAAAAGCACCAAATTTGGCCCAGAGGTAGCTTATACCATACTATTACGATTTCTGCCGGGCGCCAAGAAGGGCGCCCTCTGTGACCGCTATATTGGTCAAATCCAAAATGGCCGCCATTTAAGTTAAAGGTCAAGCGTTGATCCAAAAGAAAAAGGACTAATATGATAAAAATGTATATATTTATGGGGTTTGGGGGGTCAGAGAATATAATTATGATGTTATTTCATCGATTTGAGGTCTCCTTGGGGCTTTCATACTGGTCATATTGGTCAAATCCAAAATGGCCGCCATCTGAGTTACAGGTCAAGTGTAGTTATGGAAGGAAATGGGCTAGTATGTTAAAAGTTTATCTATTTATGGGGTTTTCGGGGTCAGAGAATCTGATTATGATGTTCTTTCATCGATTTGAGGTCTCCTTGGGGCTGCCATACTGGTCATATTGGTCAAGTCCAAAATGGCCGCCATCTCATAGTTACAAGTCAAGTGTAGTTACGACAGGAAATGGGCTAGTATGATAACATTTTATATATTTATGGGGTTTTCGGGGTCAGAGAATCTGATTATGATGTTCTTTCATCGATTTGAGATCTCCTCGGGGCTGCCATACTGGTCATATTGGTCAAATCCAAAATGGCCGCCGTCTGATAGTTAAAGGTCAATAGTAGTTCTAAAAGGAAAAGGGCTAGAATGATAACAGTTTATATATGTATGGGGTTTTCGGGGTCAGAGAATCTGATTATGATGTTCTTTCATTGATTTGAGGTCTCCTTGGGGCTGCCATACTGGTCATATTGGTCAAATCCAAAATGGCCGCCATGTTACAAGTCAAGTGTAGTTACGAAAGGAAATGGGCTAGTATGATAAAAGTTTTAATTTTTTGGGGGGTTTTAGAGTCAAAGAAGCTGATTATCATGTTCTTTCATCGATTTGAGATCTCCTTGGGGCTGCCATACTGGTCATATTGGTCAAATCCAAAATGGCCGCCGTCTGATAGTTATAGGTCAATAGTTCCAAAAGGAAAAGGGCTAGAATGATAACATTTTATGTATTTGTGGGGTTTTCGGGGTCAGAGAATCTGATTATGATGTTCTTTTATCGATTTTATGTCACCAATCCTGTCCTACATGACAGGCTACAATGAAGTCCATTTCCTGGTTGAAGAAAATGAGGGAAGATGCGCCAAATTCACACTTGAGTGGGTTAATGAATACAACGTATTTCAAGAGTCGTAAGAACAGTAGATAGTTGGAGGTGTTGAATCTGTTCTTCTTATGTCCTGTCTTACTCGCGACGAGGAGGTCGTTGATGTAGGCGTACACAACTTGTAGACCATGGGTTACCTCGATCATCAAAAAACTGTTGAAAAGTATATACAGGTATGTGCGGCATTTCATAGCACAAAAGGCATGCGCACAAATTCAAGTAACCCAAAGGGTGTGGTGATGGCTGTTTTGTGTACGTCTACTGGATCGACTGGAATTCGGTGGTACGCTCTGATGACATCGAGTTTGGAGAAAACTCTATCGCCTGCTAGAGCTGAGGTGAAATCTTGAAAATGGGGAATAGGACATTTATCGGGCACTGTATTCCTATTTAGTCCATGGTAGTCATCGCTTGGTCTCCAGTCTCCAGGGTTTTTCTTGGGCACCAAGTTGGGATGCCGAACTGCTGCCAAAAGGTCGGACGATGCCTAATTCTAGCATTTTTGTAGACTGGGGGTGTGAGGTCTGGACATTGGTCAAGAAGAGATTTGGAAGCAGCTTAACTGTCTGCCTTGACAAACATGGGGCTGATAGAAGGAGAAGAAGAAAGGATGCCTCTTACAGATAGATTAGTAGTAGAATCGATGAGCTTGAGATTGCGCACATCTACCAGAAAACCAAAGTGAGGGAGAAAGTCTGCCCCGAAGATAGGATTGGATATGTCGGCAATAATGAAAATCCACCTGGAAGCTCGACGTAGGCCGACGTCGAGAGTCGGGCTTAGGTCTACGTAAGTAGTGATACTTGAGCGATTAACTTCTTGCAGGGGAATTTCGAAGAAGGGTGCATATGTTTCTCGGATTTGGATGGAGCATGGACCTAGTAGGGCCATGGATGGAGGAAGAACACTAACCTCAGTTCAATGGTCTACGAAAAATCAAATCCGTTTCCTATCCGTAATGTAGAAAAGGCAATTTTTGGGGCTGGTGCCATGCAGTCGAACTTGTCGCTTCTAGTCGCTGGCTGGGTCGTATCCCTGGTTTGAAGAGGTTGATTTGAAAGTGCAGGGAGGAGTACATTTCTTGGCTCGCTAACAAAACGAAAGTGATAATAGCAATCCCCTTGTAAGCTGGGGCTTCGTGCTTGACGGTTTTGCTTCTGATGTGATATTTGCGCTTTCATTTGCTGCATTTTCAGGAAAGGAGTAGGGTGTGAAGAAGAAGAAGAAGACGAGAAAGAAGACCAAGAGGATGAAAGTTAGATGGGGAATTTGTCACAACGATTTTTTGGGGGGCTAAATCAGCGAGGTTCTTGATCTTCATCGAGTCCCCAGTTGATGCTATAATGAGCTGAACATAATTTTGTGAGCAGCCTCTGGAAAAATAGCTGTTTCAGAATGTTCTCCTCCAACTTGTTCACCCCAGCACTTTTTTAACTTGCGAAGTAACTGGGAGGGTTTGTGATCTCTCAAAGTTCTCATAAATCAGCACCCGATGAAGGCGTTTTTGCTCAGAGGTGGAGTTCCTCTGTATCGATTCGGCTTTCAGTTTAACGTAGGGCTGTTCTTGAGGAAGAGACATCAGTAAGTCCCAAATTTCCTTGGCATATTCCGGCTGCAAGAAGGCGACGACGTAGACAAACTTTGTTTTCTGTTGGGTGATGCCTCGGGTTATGAATTGTGCCTGGACTTGGGCAAGCCAAATTGTAGGGTCATTGTGCCAAAAAGGAGGAAGTTTGATTTGAACATTGGAGACAGATGAAGGGCAAGCAGAAGTTTCAGAAGTTGAAGAATGGGTGTGATCGTCAGTAGGCATGATGACAGTTCAAAGATAAGATGTGAGTAGAAATATGAAGAAAAGGGAGACAAAAATTGAAACAGTTTTGATGAAGGATGTCTGCGATTCAGTAGGTTGGTCGGGTTTAGATCACGTCGGGGTCACCAGTGAAACGATGCTCTGCAAATGCGAGGGCGGATGTAGCAACAACATTGACAGCAATGACTAGTAGAACATAGTGATGAAAAGTATGGGCGCAGGCCAAGATTTATACCGATTCAATTTAAGTGTGAAATGGCGCATCTTCCCTCATCTTCTTCAACCAGAAAATGGACTTCATTGTAGCCTATCATGTAGGACAGGATTGGTGACATAAAATCGATAAAAAAAAAACATTATAATCAGATTCTCTGACCCCGAAAACCCCACAAATACATAAAATGTTATCATTCTAGCCTTTTTCCTTTTGGAACTACTATTGACCTATAACTATCAGACGGCGGCCATTTTGGTTTTGACCAATATGACCAGTATGACAGCTCCAAGGAGATCTCACATTGATGAAAGAACATGATAATCAGTTTCTCTGACCCCGAAAACCCCATAAATATATAAACTTTTATCAAACTAGCCCATTTCCTTTCGTAGCTACACTTGACCTGTAACTATGAGATGGCGGCCATTTTGGATTTGACCACTATGACCAGTATAGCAGCTGCAAGGATACCTCAAAAAGATGAAAGAACATCATAATCAGATTCTCTGACCCCGAAAACCCCATAAATAGATAAACTTTTAACATACTAGCCCATTTCCTTCCATAACTACACTTGACTTGTAACTAAACATGGCGGCCATTTTGGATTTGACCAATATGACCAGTATGGCAGCCCCGAGGAGACCTTAAATCGATGAAAGAACATCATAATCAGATTCTCTTAACATCATAATCAGATTCTCTTACCCCGAAAACCCCATAAATAAATAAACCTTTAACATGCTAGCCCATTTCCTTTCATAACTACACTTGACCTGTAACTCAGATGGCGGCCATTTTGGATTTGACCAATATGACCAGTATGAAAGCCCCAAGGAGACCTCAAATTGATGAAAGAACATTATATTCAGATTATCTGACCCCCCAAACCCCAGAAATATATAAATTGTTATAATACTAGCCCTTTTCCTTTTGAAACTACGCTTGACCTTTAACTCAGATGGCGGCCATTTTGGATTTGACCAATATGGCGGTCACAGAGGGCGCCCTTCTTGGCGCCCGGCAGAAATCGTAATAGTATGGTATAAGCTACCTCTGGGCCAAATTTGGTGCTTTTAGAAGAATCTGCACCAAATGACCCCTATATAGCCCTAACAGCCCTGACTACACGGAATTATGTACCATGCGGCATACAGGCGCGTACGGAGGATTTTTTTCAAGGGGGGGGGGGGGGTTTTAACATTTATAAATCGGGCCGAAAATTTCGCAACGACTCAGCCAGCCGCTGAATAAGCGGGGGGGGGGGGGGTAAGAGGGGGGTCTCGAAATTTGAAAATTTGACATTTTGCTCCGTTGGGGGGGGGGGGGGGTAAGGTCACCCTTTTTTAGGTCAACTATGGGAGTATTTTTTTTTTTTTTTTTTTTTTTAATAATTAAAAAAAAAAAAATACAAAGGGGGGGGGTTTTAGGGGTTTTTTTTTGGGGGGGGGGGTTTACACACATAAAAATACCAAAGGGGGGGGGGTTTAACCCCCCCCCCCAAACCCCCCCCCCCCCCCCCCCCCCCCTGCGTACGCGCCTGGCGGCATATAACGAGCGACTCAGTTGAAACTGCATAGATAAAATGAAGATCGAATGGTTGCGTTTCTGATGACAGATTAGGTTTGTAAGGGGTGATACGAATGCTCTTTTCCATTGCATAAAAGTGGTCGGCGTTTCCTCAAAATGTAAACTTGTATAATCTTGAATTTCTTAAATGCCAATGTAGGCCCAGAATCTATGCCTTTTTAAAAACTGTTTTATTCCAATTTAGAGGACAAAGAACGACAACAACATCAACAGCAATGGCAGATGGTATAAGAGACTTCAGTGGTAAGCGCTTTATAAGTAACGTTTTTATTATTATTATTATTTTGATTATCATTATTATTATTATTATTATTATTATTATTATTATTATTATTATTATTTTTATTATTATTATTTATCATTATTATCAGAGATGGAATAGGTGAGACACATTAATTAACAGTGAACTAAGGTAATGATGGTTAATATGGAAAGCAAGGATGACTGAATACAAAATACCAATAAAAATGATGCTATATATTAAACACATAAGGTAATAATGTTCTTTCTAGTCATTGCTTGGGTACAAATTTTAATTACTACTTATGCAACGAACTTACAAATTTAGCTAGTCCACAACAAACGGTAAGCATGCATCCAATAGCCCCTTCGTCTTTTATCCCCGTGCAGCTTTTTGTTCATATTCATTAATGTTTCCTTTCTTTTATATCATGTAACAGGCAAAATTCTAAGAAACACTGATCCACTGTTTACCAATATTGCTGAAAACTACCCATCCGGCAATTATACGTCATTCTGCAATGAGTTTGGAGTTAGCTTCAACTTAGCTAAGCAAATATTAAGAATTGAAAACATGGGAAATCAAACGGCAGCCTTGAAACAAGTACTAAATAAATGGCTAAGCAAGGGAGAAGACGTGACCAGAGAAAAGCTTGAAACGGCTCTCACAAACGCACAAACGGGAGGACTCGTAAGCATTGTCAAGGAGAACTTTGCAAAATGTGAGTATGCCTATAATAATCTCTAGCCCTATGGTTGGGACTATATTCAATTTCTGACTAATTTTCCTCCGTGATTAAGTAGCCGCATCTTGATTATAAGAATTTCGTTGTGACTTCCACCATGCAACCATTTCACTCTTAACTGAGTTCAAGGAAGAACAAAATTGGAATAAAAATAGGACAGCTTCAAACAAGTTCTGATTCAGAGTTGTCAGATAGCCGTAAGGAGGTGATTGATTCACTAGATTCACTTATGTAAAATTATGTTCCTCTATTTTCATTTACTCACGTTCTGTTTTTAAAGCTTGCTTAAATTTTAAATACATACTACGATAATAACATTTATTTCAGTGAACACTTAAATTTGCTAATAATATGTCTAATATTCATAATTTTTGTGCGAAGCTCTTCATTAATCGTTCATTTATTAAATTTTTAGTTTATTAGTTATTCATTGATGTGAAGCAATACATATTTTGCATTTTATTATTAGGTTCTTTCTTTTTTTCTATTTTCAATTTCATTTGTTTTGGCAAACAAAAATAGATGCGGAAGAGGAAGAATCAGCTTGAGGTAATTGAAACAAAGTTTTTTTTAAAGCCCGTTACTTGGAATTTCATGATCCTTTTTGTAAAATTAATATGATATAATATGTGCATGCTGTGGAGGCACCAGGAGTCAAGCGGGTGGGTGCAAACTATAACGGCAATTAAATTACATTTTGAGGGACACAACAATATTTTTGCCGATACAGAACCGGTAAATTGGACATAATTTTCTAAGATACACTCTCCAATGCTACCACTCAATAAAAACCGACATCAAAGAAGGAACTTATACCTTGACTATAGTAGGCACATCTTGATCTTGATCATACGCCTCTTCACATTTCTTCACAGACTCATATAGAGATGAGCGGCTTTGGCCTCGTTCAGGCTGTTTAGGAAGAATGCATAGGCTCTATCTCCTCGTCTTGGTAAGATATCTAAGAGGGCAGCGACTTTCTCCCTCCTGGTTGATTTGGTTCTGACTTTATCGGCATCATCCGTTGTGATTACTTCATCCTTTAAAGGGATCCGGTAACTTTTTCTTAGATCCTTTAGAAATAATCCTTGATTTAGCTCATGCTGCAATGATAATTATAAACCTTTAGGTCAGTCAGGAACTCCATGACTTTTACAAGCCGATCGCCTGTCTGGTTATCAAGATATTAATGATTGGAATTACAAATTTTGAAAACCGTTCGGAAACACTACAGTCTATTGGGGAAAACGAGTATGGTGAAACCGGTCACTCAAAGATTTTTACTTTTTTGAGGCACTTCTTGATCATTTTGAAGCGCGATTTTTGTAGGGCTTCATTATTACACCATATCACAGACACTGGTAACATGTAGGACCGTGTATATCAGATTTAACTTTGTTAAACAATCCCTTTAACAGGAGTGGTAGTACATCATCAGTATTCAGATCATTAAGGAAGTCAGGAGCACTCTTCTCGAGAATCTTTCGATGTCGTGTGGTCATAGACATGGTACTGGAGAAGGTTGTCGCCAATACAAAAGAAAAGGATGTGCATATCCCTTCATTGGCTAATCAAATATGAATGCCATTTCGCATGTTGAGGTTTGAAATATAAAACTTACTTTTATTTTAAAATATCGAAATACTTTCTTTGAGATTCCTTTAGAGCACACATCATCTTGCAGGAGAAAAAACATATGGCTGCCATTGTTTCAGTGGATGAATAAAGGGAACGAAAGACCCCAACCCACATACACACACATGCACACACACGCCCAAACACAAGAAATACAGGTAATTCACATTTTCACACCAATATACCATTTTAACACTCGATTCACAGTTTCTACTAGTTCATGCATCACAAAAAGAAGGCAAAATGTACAAGATGTACAAACTTAAACTAAAACAACTTGGATCGAAGGAAGATTATCATGATTATTGACTTGATTGAAACATTGAGCAATTTATGTATATTTGTATATCCCAATTCACTTTCAGACTTCAGTTCAATTCGATTCAATTGATATTGACTTACTTGACTTATGCCGTCCACGCAGGCCTGGGGCCTCGTGATGGCTTCTGTATGGTGATGGTATGCCAAGTCTTTCTGTCTGCAGCCAATCTTAATGCATCTATCAGCCTTGGTATGGATCTTGCCTTGCAGTCCTCTGAGATGCAGTCAAGCCATCTTTTGGGTGGACGGCCTCTGGGTCGATTTCCTGTGACGTTTCCTTCAACAGCAATTTTGGGGTATCTGGTGGGTTTCATTCGTAGGACGTGACCAAAATATTTGAGTCTTTTAGTCGAGACTTTGTCCATGACATCTTGTTCGAGGTTGAGGGATTCTTTGATGTGCGTGTTTCGGAGCTTGTCTAGTCTTGTCACCCCCATTATGCGGCGGAGGCATGCCATTTCAAATACTTGAAGCCTGTTGCTATCTTCTTTCCTTACTGTCCAGGATTCTGCCCCATACAGCAGAATTGAGAGGATAAGTGTTTGGTACAGTTGCATCTTTGTGTGGCTACTGATGCTTTTTGATGTCCAGATGTTGTTTAATCTTTGGAAAGCTGCCCCTGCTTTCTTGATACGGTTTTTGATGTCACTTGAGCTTGAGCCGTTTTCAGCTATTTCCCCCCCCCCCCCCCAGGTACACAAAATCTTCCACCTGTTTCAGTCTGTCGTTGGCTATGTCAATGTTAAGGTTGCACTTTCTTTTGCTGATTGATATTAATCATTCACAAACCTTCAGAGAATACAATATGTTCATCAATTAAAACGTGTATATCAATATAATTATCACATTGTGAAAACTTGTGAATAAATGTGTGTACAACGGTCTTATCATTAGATAAAAAAATCGCATAACAATATTATAGTTCGTAAAATAAAATGGGAGTAATATACGATTATATTTTGTACACATCACATTAGAAAGTATGCGATATCTCTATATAAACTACGATTGTAATAACATTTGTAATATTGAAGAAAAAAATCTATAGGCTCCGAAATATTTGATGATATACATGTTATTTTTTCGCTCAAAGGGTAAAAAGCTTCCAGATGGTATTACTTTTCTTAATGTTGGAGGCCATGATGTTGCGATTAGTGAAAATGTTCAGTTCTTAGGGTTAACTATGGATGAGCATTTATCTTGGAAGAACCATTTAGATGTTGTGTGCACTAAGTTGTCCCGAAGTGTAGGTGTCATCTTTAGATTAAAATGTATCTTACCTGAAAGAGCGCTGATAAAATTATAAAATAGTATTAATCTTCCTTATTTGACATATTGTAATGTTGCTTGGGGAAACACTTTTAAGTCATATCTTGAGAGTTGAGAGTATTGCAGAAGAAGGCAATGAGACTTATTACTAATTCTAATTATAGACATCCAAGTTTTCCATTGTTCCTTCGACTAAGAGTGTTACCACTAAGTGGACTTGTGTCGTTCAATTGCGTATTGTTTATGTTTAAACTTCACTCTATGCCTCATGAATGTACGTTAAAAGATTTATTCCGTAAAAAGTCACAAATTCATAATTATAATACACATCAAAGGGGTCTTATTCACCAGCCTTTTGCAAGAACAAATATCACTCTGACCTCTTTGATATCTCTTGCATCAAATAATGGAACAGTTTGCCTGATTATATAACAAAAAATAGTACAACTCTTTCTAGATTTAGAAGGTGATCTAAAACGTACCTACTTGGAAGACTGACATAATTCTACTTTGTATCTTAATAATTTCTCATTCTCAAATGCTTATAGACCACAAAGGACCTACTCATCAGTGTGTTTGCTGTGTGTGTGTGTGTGTGAATATATATATATATTTTGTTGTTCTATATTCTGTAGCTTAGTTTTTTCCATAAACATTACATTCTTTTTTATTCACCTTGGCATATCGTTAATGTATGTATTTTGTTGACTATAGGGCCCCGCTCACAACCTTAGCTTCTACAGGGGTCCTAAAACCATTCATTTAATGATGTAATCAAGTTAATATGTTGATTAATGTACTATTACCAGTCTCTTTTTTCATGTAAAAGAATATATCATGTTTTGTGTGGTTTTGAATTAATGAACTTGAAACTTGAACTTGAAACTTGAAATGAACTTGATTTAACCTGTTGACTTTACTGCCTATGAAATATTCCAAAATTAAGTCTTGTCCCGTGACTAATCCACAGGTTAAGGGACTTGTTCGTACTCCTTGTCATAATAAGACAATGTCGGAAAATAACAAAACGTGTCAGATAAAGTGACGGCCTACGTGCATGACGTGTCTGGGTACGATAAACATCAAAGGGGTGTCAGTGCCACTATTTGCATATTTCAAATCATGACCCCACGCATCCAATCAATGTAAGATGCTGTTGTTTGCAAAGTAAAATAATTATTACCTGATATCACTAAACAAGTTATAGGGCCAAAGTTTCGTTTTTTATGGTTAGATATTGATATTGACAACGTCACATGATAGATTTGATATCATGACGGTGTAAGCCTTTTGCTGAGTTGGCCATAATATGTCTTCATTTTAAAGCGGAAGAAAAATCATCTAAAGCAGCAGATATTGTTTCGTTATATTCGCGCCTTGTTTCCTTTTAGTTTCCGTTTATATTGATCGATTTCGGCTTTCTGTTTCATTCTTGCGTTTTACTCTGATGAGTGCAAGTCGAAAAGCTTAAGTTAGAGCTCTCTTCAACGCTATTCTCCGATTTTGTAGTACTAATCATCTGTTTTTTTTTTTTTAAGGCGTTAAGACCTATACCGATCATTACGCCTATGAAGGCATACTTAGCCCGAACGCGAGCAAAGATGCTGACAAATTCCATAACTAGTAGGGTAGGAAATTACTTGTGACAAGCTCGTGTCACAACTATCTCTCTTCTACTAGCTATGCGACAACCGAGCCAGTGCCATCATTATTTTACGTATTCAAACAAGTAGAGTTCCGATCAAATACATTTGTTTGGTGCACGCATCATGTATAACAAATTATCCTACTCTATCGTGTTAAATTATAAATTGACACACTTTATTAGCTATATGTTCATTATCATTATCAAATTTAGTATGTTGTCCTTGTTGTTATTAATATTATTGTGACAAGCTCGTGTCACAACTATCTGTCTTCTACTAGCTATGCGATAACCCAGCCAGTGCCATCATTATTTTACGTATTCAAACAAGTAGTTCCGATCAAATACATTTGTTTAGTGCACGCAATATGTTTAACAAATTATTCTACTCTATCGTGTTAAATTATAAATGGACACACTTTATTAGCTATATTTTCATTATCATTATCAAATTTAGTATGTTGTCCTTGTTGTTATTAATATTATAATCATTATCCTCATCATTACTGTTGTTCACACATTAAATCATGATGTACATTCTCAATATAAAAAAGAACTGTACATTATATTATGATGAAGCATTCTTTTTTTAGTAAACAGGTATACGTAGGCCTACACTATTTTCTGCGTGCGATCATTATAGGACGATTTTTTTCTTATGATGGATCAAAGTTCACCAAGAGACAGCGCGGGAAAATACACCTGTTTACTAGTTGTGGGGGGAAACCCACAGAACTGTAAAATACGTATTTTACAGTTCTGTTGAAAACCAATTTCGAAATAGTTCATTTTATGTGACTGCTGACTAAAGCATGAAGAATTGACTTTATGAAATTCGCTACTAACAATAGATCAGTTATGATTGAAAGAGAACGCTTCTTTCAACAATATGCTGTGTAAATTATAGGCGCGTCAGTTATAGCATGCAATACAGTAAAGATGCTGCGTCAAAGATTGATCATTAACTTGCTACTATTTAATGTAAATATTTAGTTGAGTCGATGGAAAGGAATTGATATAAGTTTACGTTTATATTAAAGGTAATACAAAGTTTTGGGAAATTTTGAAAATTGAGTGGATAGTGAATCTTTACAATTTTGATATATTTGGATGCCCCTGTGGATGTATTATAAGCACTAAAAACATTAGCCCCTAAAACACTTCTGTTTTCGAGAAAAATTGAACATAAAAATTTACCGGTGCTCCCGGTAAATTTTTGTTAAATTTCAAATAGCGCCTTTGGCCGTACAATGGTAGCTGCGACCATTAAAATATCCGAATATGTAGTTGTGATATATAATTTTCAAACGGGAATAGCTAATCGGTCGATTTTAGTCAAGAAACATGGTTTCATAGCTAAATTAATATCTTGACCTTGAGAGGGAGCTATACAACTTAAAGAGTTTATTATTTATAATTTCATAACTTTAGACTCGATTTAAACCGCGACAACGATCAATGAATATTGTAGGAACGCATATGCTTCCAATATGTTAATTTGAACCAAATTCATGACCCCATACCAAAACTTTGTAATACCTTTAATAAAGAAACATTCCAGTTCGCATTTTACCACTAACTACGCTACTTTGAAATTTCTTTTAGCCCAAGCATGATATGAGGGAATTGACTCGGCATTTTACTTCTTTTCTTTTCAGATTATTTACAATGCCGCTTAACTTTCCGTTCTCCTTTAGAAATACATAATAGATGTGACCAGAATATAACCACAAAATCATTATCGATGGCTGGCTCATGGATGGATCTCCTTTAGTTCAAGGTGGTCACTGTCATTGTATCGCATGAAAAAGAAGAAGTTCAAAATCAATAGGAAAAATAAACATAATTTTTCTTACTTTTCTTTTGCCTTCTTCTTGTGAGAAGGTCCGGCTTTAGGTTCATCGGTTCTTTGCTTCCTATCTTCACCATTTCCACTTCATCAAGAGAAGAATAAACGATATAAACAATGTACATCAAATTTATTTCATTTCATTTCATTTTGTTTATTTCCATTTCCAACAAAGCAAAATAAAATACATGGGATTGCATTGTACATAACAATATAATTGTAATTGGTCCACATTGTACAACAGGCATGTAAACAGGTTGGTAATGGAGGGGACTGTATAACCATAAATTCATTATCGATGGCTAGCCCATGGATCTTCTTTAGTGCAAGGTGGTCACTGTAATCGTATTGCATGAAAAAGAAGAAGTTCAAAATCAATAGAAAGATAAATATAATTTTGTCTTACTTTTCGTTTGCTTTCTTCTTGTGAGAGGGCCCATCAGGTATATTGGTTCTTCGCTTCCTATCTTCATTATGACTTAATCAAGAGAAGAATAACCGATACAAAAATGTACATCAAATTTATTCGATGCCTGTATATAGCGCTTTGCAAGTCATATGTTTCTTTTCAGTGCAACACATTTCAGCTATCGTGGGTATTAGGTAAATTACATATCATGATATCATCTAACAATAATCAGAAATCATGTTATTTATGACCCGGTGTTAGACCTTTTAGAGAGGTGTGTAAAGAGTAACTTCTGATTATAATCTACTAATTAATCATTACAATATTTATTGATTAACCAACATACACGGGCGCGCACGCACTCGTACACACATTGCTTAAGCAATTCTTCGATTGTCTAATTTTACTGAATATTTATGATCTCTGATTATTGTTCGATGATGTTCTTTTGACGCATAGCAGTATCATTACTACATTGCATGTTTTAACCGACGCGCCTCCTCAGTATGTGTATTTTAGAAAATTATGTCCAATTTACCGGTTCTGTATTGGCAAAAATATTAGTGTGTCCCTCAAAATCCCCCGCCCCCCCCACCCCCCCCCCCCCCCGCTTGACCCCGGTGCCTCCACAGTGAACGCTGCACATAATATTATCATGATAGTTAAAACAAGAAACCAAATAACTTGTATACTACTGTAACATTCTTATTAATTTACAGATGCAAGTGCCAATTTCGTCACCTCCCTAATCGTTCGATTCTTTTTTTCTTTTCTTTCAGGTGCAGCGCGTTTGACGAGTTCTGACCAGCCTTCACGTTAGTTACTTCTTTGTATTTTTTCATACTTTTCTAAAAGAAAACCATTGTGCCAACATGCATGTATCCTCTCAATGTACAATCTACATAAATTATCATGATTTTATGATAAAATCTAGCTCCCTTACTTCTGCTAAATTCTTATACAGATTTTGTGGTCTATGAATTTATCCTTGGACCAAAGAAAAAGTTTATTTTGTGTAGATATGGTAAGGGTGCACTTTGTTGCTTGGATGAACCGAGCTAATAAGGGTTGAAAGGTGATACTGGGGTAGATTTTTGTTATAATTATGTAAACATTACAGTACAAATTATAATTTTTAAGTTCGTACAAATGGAGGCGGTCTCAGGGCTAATGTACCAATTGACTTGAACAGAATTTGGTTTACATAAATTATAAATAAATGACAAAAAACATATATGAAATAAGACACTAATCTGCTTCATGACATTTACAAGAGTTTCATCCAAGAACATGACTGAGCCTTTCCAATTCCGTTTTATGCGTCAAAAGTACCAGCATCGATTGTTTTTCCACACAAGCTTATATTTATATCCGTCTCTAATAGCCTAAGAGCATGAATTGTAAATATAGATCTGTCACCTATGATAACGTATTGTGAGTTGTGTTTAATACAAGAATCGTTCCTTGTATACCTTTTCAATTGCCATACAAATCATACAAACGAAGGTAATTTGCTTTTGGCGTATAACTGTTCAAAAAATACATAAGCAAGATGTTGGATTTAGGCCTAGATTGTTTGTTTAACATTAGTTATCTATTATTATCAAATAAATGCAAAAAGATGGACAATAATAATTGATGCTTGGATTTAGGCCTACATTGTTTATTTAATATTAATTATCTAATAATAATCAAATAAATTCAAAAGGATGGACAATTGATGCTTGACCGTCTTTGCATTTTTTCTTATTTCTCCATGTTACAGGTGGTGGAAACACTCAACCGGGCTCCATAACGATCAGTGCATCTGGAAGTGCGACCATCCAGAATAATACGGTTACTGGGCAGATTAACAACATTACTCATAATTAGAAAAATGGTAGCAGCCGACTAAATTGAATATAAATGTCAAAGAATTACTAGTCTATAGTAGCCAATACCAAATATTTAAAGCCCAACATGTTTCATACTTGCTATATCACACGGGGAACATTATTCTTTTCCTCAAAATTGTCATTTTCTTACTTAAAATAGATAAATAGAAGATTACATTTGATCTTCAACCGCTTTTCTTCCGTCAGACGTACACACTAAGAAAAAATGGTGCGAATATGCACCTTTAGGGGTTAAATCCTGCACCCTTTTTAAAGGTGCAATCCTACACCCTTTAAAAGGGTGCCAGATTGAACTTTTTAGGGGACATTTTAGTACCCTTTATGGTTCAATCCTGCACCTTTAGGGGTGCAAACCGATGCAACACTAGCAGCACCTTAAATGGGTTCAATCCTGCACCCTTTAAAGGTACTATGTCCCTTTTGCAGCCAACCTCAAATTCTGTAGAACTTTGCAGGAATTATGAATATGTCATGTATGTCCTATCTGTGAAATTTAAACGTTAGCAGTGTCCTCATTTTCAAATTATGCAAGGAAACCCGTTTACTTGCTAGACTTTACTGTCAGACACTATTGAGTGACTGCCCTGGCTTTTTTTTTCTTCTTTGGTAATAACATACATGAAAAGAGTTGTAAAGGGTACATGAGCATTTGTCTACATCAATAACCCACTTCTTGTGATGGCCAAGATTAAACTGATTGAATCTTTGCGCAGCATAAAACGTATGACCATTCGGTACAATATAATTGTCTGAAAATCAAGACTATTACTTTTGGGCTCTATAGCCCTAAAGTCGATTTGACAACTAATAGTCGTTATTTTTCCACTTGAAGACATTTTCAAGCCCCACCTTTTTTAGGGAAGTTCTAAATTAGTATTATCTTTCAAATGCAGTTGGAATTTAACTTTTTCTTTTTTTCGGCCTGCAAATGGGACATAGTACCTTTAAGAGGGTGCCAGATTGCACCTTTTAGGAGACATGTTAGTACCCTTAATGTTTCAATCCTGCTCCATTAGGGGTGCAAACCGATGCAATATCAGCACCTTTAGGGGTTCAATCCTGCACCCTATAAAAGGTGCAATCCTGCACCCATACTGAATGCTCGTACACAAATACATATTAAACATGCATGTTGTTTCCTGGTTAGTAATCATATAATCAATATAGGCTATCTATTGCTAAATCGTGAATGTAGTTGTAACATGATCAGACAAAATAATCTAATGGTTAATGATTGCCGAATGAAAATACAAATCACAAAATTGATGTGCATTGTCACTAATTTGCTTAACAAATCATGATAAATGTATTTTTATGTGAACACGTGTAAAGTAATCATGAATATGCATGCAATATGCAAACTTTTATTTTGCACCCTTTTTTGCACCTTTTTTTCTTAGTGTGTACTACATCTTTATCATGTAAAGACATGTTGATAAATAGAACAATTTTGATGTATATAGCAAATTACAATGACCTGAATATTTTTTTCTTCTCGATTTGTATAATTTCTTTCTCAGCTCTCGTGCCTCCATTAATATTCAATACCAAAGATTAGAGTTGTGATAGAGTGCCATGCGGCGCTTAATAATCATACTCACTAATGATTTTATTTAGAATTACAGTAATGTTTAGAGCAGGCTCGAGATCGTGTTTGATATAAAGAAAATAAATAGGGATTCAGGTCTGCCTGAATTATAACCAAGATGATTTGGGGAAATAAAATCATTCACATTTCATGAATCTGACAGGTAACATGTCAGAAATGGTCAGTTTCATTGTATTATGCGTAAATCATTAGTCCGGTAGTTTTACCGACTATGGACTTTACTCGAGAAAAAAATCAAATAAAACACTTTTCTCTTGGCAATTGTCTAATTTTCTTCTATCATGACCATGTTGTGATATTACAGAACAAATTAAAGCATCTAAATGATGCTTCATTATCAGGGGGTCTTGTAATGTTCACATCCAACATTGCATGTTATCTGATTTTATTGTAGAATTTTGTTAAATACATTTTAATATTAAGAGTGTCTCTATTTGGAAATAAATATGCTTAATCTTTATAGAAGATAGTGGGTTGTACTGGGTCATATATTTATACTTTTTGCTATTATTCCTGGTTGTATCTTAGTTTGTTCCCAATAAAATCTTGTTGAAGAGATGTACAATGTAGTGTTATTTGGTTTGCTTTGAAATTTGTTTTGACGAGAATTTAAATAACGATGTAACTAATCGGCGGAGTATATTTTGTTATTTTCTATATAAGCGTTAGAGAGTGGTTGCCCTAGGGGTAGTTGTCCTAGGGGGTAGTTGACTGGGGGTGGTTATCCGAGGTGGGATGTCCAGGGGGTAGGTGTCCTAGAACCGCTCAGACAGCTCACACATTATCAGACCTGTGTGCTTTCATATCCGGACACCTACCCCCTGGACATCCACCCCTCCCCCCATTTGTAACCACCCGAGTCAACTACCCCCTTGGACAACAACACCTTAGGGGTCCTAGAGGGTGGCTGCCCTAGGGGGTAGTTGTCCAAGGGGGTAGTTGACTGGGGATGGTTATCCGGGGGTGGATGTCCATGGGGTAGGTGTCCTAGAACCGTGTGCTTTATCTTAGCAACGCTCACATTTCCCTGTTTTCTTTATCACGAACCATAATTAAACCAAATTTTTCCAAATTTGATATGCAGGCTGAACATGATAAGGTAATCGTTTTGTGTAATAACAGCATCATTATATGACGGCATTTTAAATTATGATGACATTAACCTTTTTTTTTTAATGACATTTCAATTTTTTCTTCAAAAAAAGGATGAAGGTGCATGCTTTATTTATGGAGGATACGATCTAATTTTAGTCTAAATTTTCCGTAGACTCAACACATACACATAAACACACGCTTAGAAATCACAAAATAAATGCTACAAAATGAATTTTAATCCTTTGAATATGTCTTCTGTACCGGTAATCTATTTTCTCATTGACTTTCTATACTTAAAAATAAAAGAATCAATTCATCACACATCGACTTACAATATCATATCGCATTATGTATTGTGTAATAAGAATATTTTATTTTGACAGAAAGAACTCTCAATCCAGAAGAAAGACACTATTTCTTGAAAAGATATAAAGAGCAAATTTGAATATTGCATTTAAAATTGAATAATGAGAGAGTAATATGAACAAAGATTAAACGAAAAAGAAGAACTTAATGAGAGAAAGAGAGTAAGAGAAAAAGACGTGGAAGTGATGGTGATGGTATTGTAAAAAAACTGAGTTCATTATAAACAACATACGGAAACATTAGTTTGAACATATTTGTGGCTTACACCCAGTAAATAAGAAATTCCTCCCAGGAAGCATTACATTTATAAAAATAAAAAAATAAGGAAACATGTATCTATCATTACAAAACTTAGAGATTCAAAAGACTATGTATGCTTTTAATCCATCCCTCATTATTCAAGTCAGCTTGTTCAATGAATGGATAGATGCATGCATGCATGAATGAATGGATGGATGGATGGATGGATAGATGAAGACTCAACAATACTACGCAAGTTTCCACCTTTTGGTTTGAGGATTACAAAGTTACCAAAATCATTTAGATACAAAAAAGTAATTAACAACATCATAAAGGACCATACCTGAATACCAAAATATATATTGGGAGATCGATTATGAGTTTGCTGTACAATGATGGCACAAGAGGCAAGTTCAAACTATAGTCACATATTATAAAGGCTGGGAAATACATCTTTTTAAAAAGGATAGTTCTCGGATTATATAAAATTAATTTTTACCATTTTACATGTAGTCTGATAAAATCATTTATCAGCGTTGTCTTTTAAAAGTTGGTCAAGTCTATGATAACGATCTCATTATTTCAGTCACACGTTTAATAGAACTTTACCAAGCATTACACAAAATAGACTAATATTCCAAATGAGGCTTAGGCTGAAGCAAACACATAATTATTCGTATTTGATGACACTACAGGAACTATTAGGACATTGATTCAGCTCCTCAAAATATCATAAACATATCTCAGAATTCATAAACATGTGTTTCTGGCTATGAAATGACTCACAATTTGATCCAAAACAGTCTTAAAGAGTCCTCACTAATTTGTACCATGTGCAATACCCTACCAAGTATCCATAGTGCAGTAAAGTAGAACCTTCATTTTAAAGAATACTGTTATTATGACAAACTCCAGTTATAACAAGGCAATTTTGCATGTCCCCCTTCTCTAAATATACTATTGTTTTTTTAACCTTGGTATGATTTTGGAAATTCACATAACCATGCATGGATGCACAATTTTTTTTAGCATGAATGAACTTAGATATTTATTTAGAAATAATTATGATGTCCACTCGAGCGTATATACGGCTCAAGACAACACACCACTCTGTTTGGGATATCTTTGACCACAACTCTTTTTTTATAAACTCGGTCAGTTTCACTGTTAGACAACGCAAATGAAAATTAGGAATTCTCCTCTTTAAATAAGTAACAAACAATTAAGTAAATTAATTACTGAAAATGAAACACACATCGTACACAACTAATATAGTGAAAATTTTATTATCAAAGTATAAAATTCGTTAGTTATGACAGTATATCGCAATGATCAATGTTTGCATCAAATATGTTTTGAACTACGCTTTTACTTTCGCACATGCACTTGCTTCCTCATTCATGATTTCCATGTCAGTGGTTACATGAACCATGCGTGGGTAAACGAAGCAGAGTTCAAAGTGCAGTGGCGGGGAAACATAATCACAATACCAGTAGTCCTACACGATGAATCAGAGTGATTGTCACAATCATATTCGGAGAGTCTCTCACATGCTCGTGGACGGACAGATCTGAGAGTAAGGATTGTTGTTGTTTTTAATACATTCAAACCTACGTTGATATTGGATTCAATTTATTCTTGATAATTATATATCCTGTAGGCTACTTCTGGTATATTTCGCATACTGGAAAACCGTAAAGAATAATTGTCACAATCATATTCGGAGAGTAGCATGCACGTGGACGGACAGATCTGAGTGTAAGCATTGTTGTTGTTTTTAATATTTTCAAACCTACGTTGATATTGGATTCAATTTATTCTCGATGATTATATTATACTCCTGGTATATTTCGCGAATTGGAAGAGCGTAAAGAAGTATGATACATTTGCATGGAATTATACCATGCGGCACATGTTACAGAGTGACTCATTTATAACTGCATAGCTAAAAATGAAAATCGAATGCTGTGTTTCTGAGTAGGCAAAGTTGGTTAAATTTGTAAAGGGGGCGGGGGATCAGGGGGGTATACAAGTGCAAGCATTGATCCTTTTCCAAAAGTGTATATCTGATATACACTGATATGCTGATTCAGCGTTTCTTCACAATGCGAATTTGTATAGGCCCTAATCTTAAACTTTTAAAATGCCGCTCAGGTATGCCTTTTTTATTTGTTTTTCCAATTTAGAGGACAAACAACAACAACTACAACAACGACGACAACAACATCAGCAATGGCAGGTGGTATTAGGGATGGAAAAGGTGAGACATTAACTTTAATATACAGTGAATTAATTAAGGTAATGATGGTTTAACTTGATAACAAAGAGAAATTGAAAGGAATGATGACTGAATGCAAAATACCAATTAAAATAATGCTATTAAATACATAGGATGATAAAGTTCTTTCTAGGTACAAATTTCAATTACTACTTATTCAACGAACTTACAAACTTAGTCCACAACAAACGGTAAGCATGCATCCAATAGCCTCTTCGTCTTCTGCCTGCCCTTTATCCCATGCTGCTTTATTTCATGTTCGTTGATGTTTCCTTTCTTTTATATCATGTCACAGGCAAAATTCTTAAAAACACTGATCCTCTGTTTACCGAAATTGCTGAAAACTATCCACACAACAATTATACACAATTCTGCAATGAGTTTGGAGTTAGCTTCAACTTAGCTCAAGGTATAAGAACTGAAAAAATGGGAAATCAAACGGCAGCCTTGAAACAAGTACTAAATAAATGGTTAAGCAAGGGAGAAGACGTGACCAGAGAAAAGCTTGAAACGGCTCTCACAAACGCACAAACGGGAGGACTCGTAAGCATCGTCAAGAAGAACTTTGCAAAATGTGAGTATGCCTATAATAATCTCTAGCCCTATGGTTGGGACTATATTCAATTTCTGACTAACCGTCCTCCGTGAGAGTAGCCGTATCTTGATTACAAGAATTTCATCGTGACTTTCATCAACCATTTCACTCTTAACTGAGTTAAAGGAAGATTTAAAAAATGGAATACAAATTGTAAGGTTTATAGGACAGCTTCAAACAAGTTAGGATTCAGAGTTGTCAGATAGCCGAAGGGTGATTGATTCACTAGATTCACTTATGTAAAATTATGTTCCTCTATTTTCATTTACTCACGTTTTCTTTTTAAATTTGCTAAAATTTTAATTACATACTACGATAATAAAATATGTTTCAGTGAACTCTCAAATATGCTATTATGTCAAATATTCATAATTTTTGTGTGAAGCTCTTCATTAGTCGTTCTTTTATTGAATTTTTAGTTTATTAGTTATGTAAAGCAATAATATTTTGCCTTTTATCATTAGGTTCTTTCTTCTTTTCTATGTTAAATTTCTTTCTTTTTTTTGCAAACAAAAATAGATGCGGTAGAGGAAGAATCAGCTGAAGGTAATTGAAACAATTTTTTTTTTTAAAGCCCGTTACTTGGAATTTCATGATCCTTTTTGTGAAATTAATATGATCATACTCCACATAGAAAAAATAAACATGAAAATGTTAACGATTTTGCCACCTGACTGTACTGAGTTCCATATGATGTTGTAAATCTAAGGGAATTAAGAAAAGGTCCTGGCTTTTGTGAAAAGAAGATCACAAGGATGGGGAGGAAGATTTTGATTAATTTTCCATACAGCCTTGATAGTTATAGCAAAGGTAATTGTTTGTAAAAGAAAAATGTAAAGGCTATAACAAATGATGTCATAATGGGAAAAAGGGAATGTACGTAATAAAGTACAAAGATACAAACAATAATGGCTATAAAGTGAGGGTATGCTAGAAGTTGGTCGCAATATGGAATATAGGTTATGTTTTGTTTTTCCCATTTTTTCAAAATTACTTTCTAAGCCATACCTTGCGTTCTTTCAGGAGATGGAAGTGATGTCCAGGCTAACAACCAAGCCCCAGCATCCAGTGCTGGACAAAACACCACTCTGACAGGCAAAACTATCAATGTGACTAATAACTTTGGCACGTAAGTGAGAGTACTATGTGATAAAAAGAACTTATATAGATGTTGTATCGTTTGTTCTTTTTTATTTTTCAAACTAGGATTGATTCAAAAATAAGAAGGAACTCCTGAGCATGAGTTTCAGATATAAATATAACCATATTAGTTTCAGACATATCTTTAATGTAACGACACGTTATGTTGACGAGAAATGATATTCACAATACATAAGGTGTCCAAAGAATTATTATGCTATTATGATGCGTTATACACCTTATAAAACGGTGTGTTAAGAGTAACTTCCGATTATATTCTACTAACTCATTACAATATAATTGATTGATTAACCAACACACTTGCATGCGCACACGTGTATACACACACAACGGTGCCTTAAGCATTATTATTCGATTGTTTAATCTTTAAAATATCTATTAATTGTCTAATCATTGTTTGATGATATTATAATGTATTTAAAGAAGATTCAAAGCCTCTTTCATTTATCTTACTCACAATAACTGTAATTCATTGCACTGAAAAAACCTAAGATCTGCAAAGTACAATGCAATCCCATCTATTTTATTTTATTTTGTTGGAAATGGAAATAAACAAAATGAAATTAAATGAAATAAATTTGATGTACATTTTTTTATATCGTTTATTCTTCTCTTGATGAAGTGGAAATGGTGAAGATAGGATGCGAAGAACCGATGAACCTAAAGCCGGACCTTCTCACAAGAAGAAGGCAAAAGAAAAGTAAGAAAAATTATGTTTATTTTTCCTATTGATTTTGAACTTCTTCTTTTTCATGCGATACAATGACAGTGACCACCTTGAACTAAAGGAGATCCATCCATGAGCCAGCCATAGATAATGATTTTATGGTTATATTCTGGTCATATATATTATTTATTTCTAAAGGAGAATGGAAAGTTAACATTGTAAATAATCTGAAAAGAAAAGAAGTAAAATGCCGAGTCAATTCCCTCACACCATGCTTGGGCTAAATAAATGTCTAAACTAGCGTATAGTTAGTGGTAAAATGCGAGCTTGAATGTTTCTTTATATACGCAAACTTATATAAATTTCTTTCCATCGGCTCAACTTAATATTTATATTAAATACTGGCAAGTTAATGATCCATCTTTGACGCAGCATCTTTACTGCATTGCATGTTTTAACCGACGCGCCTATAATTTACACAGCATATTGCTATAAAAAGCATTCTCTTTCAATCATAACTGATCTATTGTTAGTAGCGAATTTCGTAAAATCCCTTCTTCATGCCTCGGTGGTCACACAAAATGAATTATTTCGAAATGGGTTTTCCCCAAACTTGGAGCTAGTAAACAAGTGTAATTTCCTGCGCTGTCTATGGGTGATCTTTGATCCGTCATAAGAAAACAAAAATCGCCCTATATTGATAGCGTGCATGAAATATTAAATACGTATAACCTGTTTGGTGTGTACTAATATAAATGCTCATCATGATTTAATTGGAAAGCAAGCCGTGTGGCTTGAATGGGACCACCCTGTTTTATAAAGAAGACATGAATAAATAAATATCATCAAATATTTCGGAACCTATAGATTTGTTTTCTGAAATATTAAAAATGTGATTACAATCGTAGTTTATATTTGGGATATCGTAAAATTTCTTAAATACGATATGAGGTGTAAATAATCTAATCGTATATCACTCCCATATTATTATACGAAATCTAATTTTGTATTACGATTTTGTTATGTAATGATAAGACTTTACTGTTGTAATCACCTTTCTCCACAAGCTTTTCACATTGTGGTATTATATATTGATCTAAGATGTTTAATTGTTGAACTTATTGTATTCTCTAAAGGTTCGTGAATGATTAATATCAATTGAATCGAATTGATCTGAAAATGAATGGAATAAACATGTAAATTGCTCCATGTTTCAATCAAATCAACAATCATGATAATCAGCAATCCAATTTTGTTCAGTTTAATTTTTACATCTTTCATTAC
Source organism: Strongylocentrotus droebachiensis (assembly GCA_035222895.1). Taxonomy (NCBI): domain Eukaryota; kingdom Metazoa; phylum Echinodermata; class Echinoidea; order Camarodonta; family Strongylocentrotidae; genus Strongylocentrotus; species Strongylocentrotus droebachiensis. The sequence continues at coordinate 105,514 of JAVYIG010004804.1, forward strand.
CTGCTTTTTCTCGACTCTTTTCTAAACCTCAACGTGCAAAATGGCATTCATATTTAATCAGCCAAGGAATTGATAAAATCTTTTTCTTTTGTATTTAGGACAACCTCTTCCAGCACCATGTCTATGACCAAACAACATCGAAAGATTTTCAAGGAGAGTGCTCCTGACCTCATGGACGATCTAGATACTGACGATGTACTACCACTCCTGTTAAGGGATGAAATAATCACAACGGCTGATGCCGAAAAAGTAAACAAAAAATCAACCAGGAAGGAGAAAGTCGATGCCCTCTTAGATATCTTACCAAGACGAGGAGATAGAGCATATGCATCCTTCCTGGACAGCCTGAAGGAGACCCCAGGTTCGGTCCATCTCTATGAGTCGATGAAGAAATGTGAAGAGGCGTTTCAAGAGCAAGACGTGCCTACTAGTCAAGGTAAAAGTTCCCTCTATTATGTTAGTTTGTATTGAGTGGTAGCATTGAAGAGTGTGTTTTAGAGGGCTAATTAATATTATCAATTTTCCAGTTCTGTATACACAGCGCACGATGGCGCATAATTATCATGATAATAACAAGAAACCAAATAACCTATACACTATACTGTAAAATGCAGTCTCCTTATGTACAGATGCAAGTACCAAATTCGTCACCTCCCTAATTGGTCAATACTTTGTTCCCTTTCTTTCAGGTGCAGAGCCTTCGACGAGCTCCAATCAGCCTTCAAGTTAGTTACTTCCTTGTATTTTTCATATCTATTTTTGGAAAAACCATTGTACCAACTTATATGGTCAATGTGCAATCTACGTAAATTATCATCTTTTTGTAATAATATCTAGCTCCCTTGTCTTTGCTAAATTCTTATACAGATTTTGTGGTCTATGATGACTATATCCTTGGACCCCACAACAAGTTTACTTTATGTAAATATAGTTAAAGTGCACTTTGTAGCTTGCATGAACTAATTAGGGTTGAAAGATGATCCCGGAGTACATTTTTTTTTATAATCAAACATTACATTGCAAACTATCCCTTTAAGTTTGTAAAAATGGAGGTGGTCTCAAGACTAACTTACAAATTGACTTTAACAAAATATCGGTTAAAATAGGGGGGAATAAATAGCAAAATAACATGTATGAAATAAGACATTAATTTACAATATAACGTTGACAAGAGTTTTATCAAAGAACATGACTGATGAGCCTTTTTCATTCCATTGTATGTGTCAAAGGTACCAGCATCGATTGTTTTTCTACACAAGCTTAAATTGTTGATAGTCTAGCACTCTAGCATGAATAGAAAATATAATTGAATCTGTCACCTATGATAACGTATTGCAAGTTGTGTTACGAGAAACATTCCTTGTAACATTTGAATTGTCATACAAACAAAGGTAATTTGCCTTTAGCGTAGTTGTTCATGAATAACACGAGCAAGATGTTGGATTTAGGCCTGAATTGTTTATTTAATATTAAATTCACATTATATTCAAATAATTCAAATGGATTGACAATTGATGCTTGACCGTCCTCGTACATTTTTCTTATTTTCTCCATGTTACAGGTGGTGGAAACACTCATTCGGGTGGCACTACGATCGGTGCATCTGGAAATACGAACATCCAGGGAAGTACGTTTACCGGGCAGAATAACACCTATAATCTAAGATAGGAAAATGGTGGCAACCGACCTTATACAAAATATATACTGTCTTGAGAGGTTCTGGTTGAAACTATCGGCAAGAGGTGACTCTAATAGAATTATTTGCTGAGGGGCGAAGCCCGAAGCAAACGGTACTATTGGAGTCACTGAGGTCCACATTTGTAGCCAGTACTTCGAAAAGCAGGCAGGGTATATTTGTTTTAGACCCTGCATCAAAAACTTGTTTTAAAAAAAGGAGATTGTATTCCTTTTTTTATTTGTATTGAATTTTTTTTTATAGCAATTTAAACATCTTGAATTTTAATTAAAAAAATTGTAATAAAAGAAAATTATGAACAAAAATTTAAACTTTTTATCATTATACAGTTCTAATGAAATTTATTAACAAAAATGTTTCAACTCCCAAATAGTACTTTTAAATAGTGTTTCTACTCCCGAATAGTACTCTCACATAGTACTTTTTCAGAGCAACCTTAAAATGATTGAAATATTTCTGGTCACTTGAAGAGCTCTCAACCAATCAAAAACCATGATTTATAGCAATGACCTGAATACCTATTTTCTCGTTTTGTATAAGTTTTACTCAGCTCTCGCGCCTTCATTAATATTCAATGCCAAAGGTGAGAGTTGTGATAGATTTCCAGTGCATAAATCATAATCATTGGAGCACTTATGGTTTTATTTAGAATTAAAGTAATGTTTAGAGCAGGCTCGAGATCATATCAAAATCACTGTACTGATATAAAGGAAACGAATTGTGAATTATATCTGCCTGTATTATTACGGAGTTAATATGGGGGAACTGAATTCATTACATTTCATGAATTTGTCAGACAACTTACCTGTCAGTTACTCGAAGAAAGAAAATCAAACAAAATAGTTATCTCCTTTTGTCTAATTTCCTTACATCATGACCGTGATTTGATATTACAGAACACAGGTATCAAAATGACAACTCATTATCAGGGGGTCTTGTAATGTTCACATTCAACATTGTAATCTGATTTTATAATTATAATTTTTTTTTTTTTTTTAATATTAAGAGTGCCTCTATTCAATTTGGAAATAGATATGCTTAATCTTTATAGAGTGTGGTCGGTTGTACGAGGTCATATATATTTATACTTTTTGCTATGATTCCTGGTTGTATATTAGTTTGTTCCCAATAAGGGCCCCGTTGCATAAAACTTACCATTGATGGTTACTTTGCCATCAATGGCAACTACCATGGTAACAGGGGTCAACAGCCAATCAAAGTCAAGGTTTCCATGGTAGTTACCATTGATGGCAAAGTTACCAGAGATCTACAATGCAATATTACTTTGGTTTGCTTTAAATAAAAATGTTTTGATGGAATTAAAATAACGATGTAACTAATCGGCAGAGTATATTTGTTATTTACTATAAGCGTTACATCAGACTGCTCACACTAAATTAGACCTGTGTGCTTTATCTACGCACATGCTCACATTTCTCTCTGTTTTCTATAACGTGAACAATTAAACCTAAATTCTCCAAGTTTGATATGCAGGTTGAACATGATACGATAATCATACGTAATAACAGCAACATTATACATGACGACATCTTGACTATGTATTTAAAGGTCAAATGTTCATATTTCTGTCATATTTTTCATCATGAACTTTATTTGTTCTTGTATGAGATTCCAAAATTATGATAACATTTAAAATTACCCTCCACATATTTTTTTTAATGACACTTTTCTTTTTATTTAAAAAATAAGACGTGCGTGATATATCTTAGGAGGATACGATCTTACAATCTTTTTTAGTCCAAAACTCAACTCCAAAACTCAACACTTACACTCACACCCACACCCACACACACACACAACGCACACACGCTTGAAATCACAACGTGAATGCTACAAAAATGAAGCACATCCAGCCTTACTACAGTGTGAGTCAAAAAAAAATTACACCTAGAAAAATTGCTAATTTAAAAAGAAGTCATGATAACTTAATTTTCATAGATGATTTTGAAAATAATTAGCAATTTTCTAGGTGTAAACTTTTTGTTTTGACTAACACGGTATATCTCGTTTTATGTACAACTAACTTCAATTTGCTTGTAGCCTAAAAATTAGTGACATAATGCTAATAATTTGTTAACAAATTGGCTTAGTGTTTCTGTCATGAAACCAAATGTACATGATGCCCAAATCGACGTTAGCGTTGTTTCGTTGTTGATGCTGTTGAATCCAGGCGCGGATCCAGAGAGAAGAAAAAGAGAAGAAAGGAAAAGAAGGGAAAGGGAAAGAGGAGAGAAAGGGAAGGGAAGAAGAAAAGAAGAAGGGGAAGAAGGAGATCGGGGGGGGGGGGGGTCGAAAAGGCCTTGCCTCCCAAGCTGTTCCCCCCCCAATCAAAACAAATAATAGAGAAGGAAGGAAAGGGAAAGAAAAAAGGAAAAGAGGAGATACTGGCGTACTGATGGGGGGGGGGGGGGGGCTTGGGGGAAATCAAATTCAAAAACGTGTTTTATTTCTAATTCCATAACTGTGGATTACAAATAATTCTGAAATTACATAATTTCCGAGATTTTACCTCACTCTTTAGTAAATTATACTTTTTTATGCGTTTGTTGGAAAATGACAAATTCCTAAATTTACAACCAGGCAAGAAATATTTTTGAGATTCCTACATGTCAGGGCCCGAGGAACGGTGGAAATCTGGAGCCTCGCGCCCCCCCCCCCCTCACACTTTAACAAAAAAGTATATTAAAGAGAAATAAAAAAGAAATGGAGCAAGAAAGAAAGAATAGTTAACTGCCAGTGTCAACAAATAATGAGACATCAAAATATGATCATCTGACCGTGATTAAATGCCTAAAACCCCTAAGCTTCCGGGGGCTCTGCCCCCTGGATTCCACCTAGGACCCTAAGGTGGGCCCTTCCATGCTCATCTGACGGTTATTTAATGCCTAAAACCCCTGATATTTTTTTTGGAGGCTCTGCCCCCTGGACCCTACGCCAAATAGTGTCCTGCCAGTGTCACAAATAATAAGGATTATAAAAAAAATGCTCATCTGACCGTAAATAAACGCCTAAAACCCCTGAGCTTCCGGGGGCTCTGCCCCCTGTATTCCACCTTTGGCCCTAAGGCGGGCCCTTAGATGCTCAGCTGACGGTAATTTAATGCCTAAAAACTTGATTTTGGGGGGCTTCGCCCCCTTGACCCAACGCCTAAGTGTCCTGCCAGTGTGACAAAATAATAAGGATTATAAAAAAATGCTCATCTGATCGTAATTAAACGCCTAAAAACCCTGAGCTTCCGGGGGCTCCACAGCCTCGACCCCACAAGGGGCCCTAAGGCGGGCCCCTGAATGCTTATCTGACCGTAATTTATTGCCTTAAACGTCTGAGCTTCCTGGGTCGGACAAGGTATCAAAATGTGTTAATCTGACCGCAGGCGCGTGGCCAGGGGGGGGGGGGGAGTAGGGGCGGCCCCCAAACAATCATCGCCGCCCCCCCCCCCCTCTAAAAAAAAAAAGAGGAGAGAAAAGGAAGAGGCCGTAGAAAGAAAAAAGGAGCAGACGAAGAAATTCTTTAAAATTCAGATAAAGAATAAGAGTAGAGAACGGTACAACGAATCTTCTTCTTTTTCCAATGATTTAATGAATCTTAAAAACTTCCGCGCTTTGCGCGGGAGGGGGAAACCTGAATTCAGACGAGGATTAAGAGTCGAGAACTGTACAACGAATCGTCTTCTTCCTCTAATGATTTAATGAATCGTAAAAGCTTCCGCGTTTCGCGGAGGAGGGAGGGGGAAACTCGCCCCTCCCCGCACCCACCCCCCCTCCGTATTACGTCACTGCTGGTCACCATTACGTACCAATTTTCGGCTCGCATAATTTCAAATTTGGGCCCCCCCCCCCCCCCTAAGAAATCCTGGATCCGCGCCTGGTTGAATCTTAAAAGCAAAATTGTCTTTCCTACTTACAGATAGGGCGTGGGTCATATAGAAATAATCAGTGTTGTATATCCAGGGATAAACTCACATATCCCTGGTATATCCATGTTTATTGTTTGTAATGCTTTAAACATTGCACTAGAAATTTTTATTGTACTACTTGTTTGCCCTCTTTCTATTTGGAATCTGACCTTGTAATCGGGAATAAAGAAATTACTCAACACAAAAAAAATAAACAAGTGAGGGAAGGAGAGATGAACAGGTAGTTAGATAGAAATAGATAAAGAAAGAGAATGGGAGAGAGAGAAATAGAGCGAGAGAGAGCGATTAAAGGGAGAGAGAGAGAGAGAGAGAGAGAGAGGGGTATGAAGGAAAAGAGATAGAGTAATTTTGTGTAGACACCTTACAGAGAAGAAAAAAATAGAAATATGATGACGTTGATAATGATCACAATTAAGATGATGAGTTCTTCCTAAATCTGCTCGGCAGGACTATCACAATTGCAAACAATGATATAGATCATATATAGTTTTAAAAAAGAAAATATTTGTCATAATAATACAAAATATATATATTATATATAGGATTTTATTGAAATCAAAACATCAAAAACCAAGAACAAACAGTCCAAAGACTGACAACTGTCTTGGGTACAAAAATATAATTTAAATCAAATATACATAATAAAATAGTAGTAATGAATAAATACATAAGTTACATAATTTAAAATATCAAATAACTAAACTATTATAAATAAATATTGCAAAAAGGACATATAAACAATAAGTATACATCATTACAATTACATCGAAAAAGGGCTCTCGAGCTGTGCAATAACCAAATCAGGCACAGACCGAGAGTCCAATAAATAGAAGATTAAAATGCATAAGACTTGGTTTTAAAAGAATCAATAGTGAAAGAGGGGAATATGTCAGCTAAAGAATAATTTTTAAATTTAAAGTATTGAAAAGGTACAAGTAACATACAATAAAGACATTCCCAAGAGGGCATAGTAAGAGAAGAGAGTAAGATAGAGGAAGAGAGAGGAAGAAAATGAGAAAGGAGAAGAGAGAGGGAGAGAAAGAGAAAGAGAGAAGGAAGAGGATAGGAAGAAAGTTAGGGAAATATCAATACCATCTGTAGAAACTGTAAAATCAGTCCAGGTATTCAACATTGTAGACATCATTGCAATTGACCCAAAATACACGAAACATACAATAAAGAAATTCCCAAGAGAGCATAGAGAAAGAAAAGAGTAAGATAGAGGGAGAGAGGGAAGAAAAGAAAAGGGGGAAGAAAAGGGGGAAAGGGGGAGAGAGAGAGAGGAGAGAGAGAGAGAGAGAGAGAAGGAGATAGGAAGAAAGTTAGGGAAATATCAATAAGATCTGTAGACTCTGTAAAATCAGAACAAGTATCTAAACATTGTAGACATTATTGCAGGAATTATGAAATACATGTACATAAAGGGAAAAAAAAAGCCCAAAAAAAGCATGTGTAATCTACCAAAGAAGAATGGAAAAAGAAGGAGGAGAAAAAGAGAAGAATTTGAGAAAGAGAGGAGAAAACACAAGAGGAAATTAGAAATTGATAGATTTACACAAGTTTCATCATGTTGATTACCTTCACTGCCTGTGGTATAAAATTAATTTTGGTATCTGGAAGTACGGCATGTTGGTTGGCAAAGGGGGTCACTGTTTCTTAACTGGCGAAAATTTGGTAAGGAGTCCCTACGTGGAGGGAGTATGGAAGAATGTCTGGATTGCAAGAATGATTTAACAAAATTTATGAACAATTGTTGTCGTCTATCTGCAAGGGATGGAATCTGTAAAACTTGAAGGGCGTGAAGGTAATCAACATAATTATACCCCAAAATGATACGGCAAGATCTTTTTTGGACTTGTTCGATCTTGTTCGACTGATTGGCAGTAATAGATGATGACCACACTGGGGAGGCATATTCAACTAACGGTCTAATATACATACTATAAATAGCAACCAAATCCTCTAGTGGAGCTTTGTGTTTTTTAAGAACACAAAGGATGTAAAAACGTCGTGATGCCTGTTTGACAGCATTCTCGACTTGTCTATCCCATTTCATATCAGACTGTAAGTGCACTCCCAATAACTTAACAGTAGGCTGAAGGACAGAGTTACTGATGCTAACTTCGGGCATAACAATTTGGTTCCGAAGGAAAGAGATATGCAGTACCTTACACTTCTCAGGCTTAGGGGTCATCTGATTATCAACAGAACACTCAGTGATCAAAGATAAATGATCTTGCAATACGGAGGGTTGAGATTTGTGTCTGATTTCAGCGACACTCAAATCATCAACATATTTCCATCTCAGGGGAGTAGAGGTTGCAACATCATTTATCATGATTAAGAAAAGAATGGGACCGAGCCTCGTACCTTGCGGTACTCCACATGTAACAGGCAGGGGCCCACTAAAGGTAGATCCTAAACGTACACAGTGAGATCTATTCTCCAAGTAGCTAGAGAAGGATAGTATTTGGATCAGTACCTAACTCAAACAACTTCTCAATCAGCACATTGTGATTGATGTGATCAAACGCCTTAGCATAATCAATAGTACAGACTGAGGCAACATAACCAGGTTTGTCAAGACCTTTCAAGATCGAATCGATCATACTTATTAAGTAATGAGAGGTTGATGATCCTTTCATATTACCAAACTGTTGGCTATCAATTTTGCTCATAATGTCCTGATATAACCATTTAGTGAGAAATGCTTCAAAAACCTTTGCAAATTCACCACTTTCCGATTACCTGTAAAGCTACCGATTTGTTCTTCCTCTTCTCTTTAGGTATTTATTATATTTGTGACCTCTTTCTCTCACTCATTCTCTCTCATTTTTGTCTTGCTATATTTCACAATCTGCAGTTATCTTTATATCTGGCGGGGAAAAAACAGCTTTTTAATAACTTGGGTGGTTAAAGAGAGTTCTAGGATCATATCAAATGAATTTCTACCATCATACATTGAGTCTGATAAAACCACGTATCAGTGTTGTCTTTTTAAAGTTGGTCAAGTCCATGACAAGGATCTCATTACTTCAGGAACAAGTTTAATATATAGTTACCAAACATTACAAAAGGAGAACATACCTGAATGTATGCCCCTGAATCATAATAAAAAAACTAGTTCTAAATGAGGCTCAGACTGTATATGAAACACATAATCTTATTTGATGAAACTACAGGAATGATAAGGATATTGATTCAGCTACTCAAATATCATAAACATATCTCACAATTCAGAAACATGTGTTTCTGCATGCTATGAAATGACTCCTAGAGAATTTGACAAAAAATATTTCAATTTGCTCTTAACAAGTTTTGACTTTTTACCATGCACAATACCCTACCAGGTATAGTGCAGTAGAGTAAAACCCTCGATCAGTTTAAAGAACACTGGTAATAGTTTCAATATAACAAGACTCCTAATGGTCCCAAGGAGTTTACTATGACAAGATTTCAATGTACTATGTTCTAATGTATATAGTATGTACATTCTTAATAATGTTGGTCAAGGTTATGACTACACTAACACTATTTCAGGTATAGAGCTTTCAAGTGAGAAAATGTAATAAACAACTTGGACCAAGAGAAAGGGTGACAGTTGTATTAAGTTAGATTATAAGAAACAAGGAACGTTTATCGCTCTGAGACAAGCTAATAGCCATGGTAAGCTATAGGCCTGCGATAGAGCAACCGAGATATTTTATTTTAACAATGATGTGGTATATATTATCTGTTATTATAATAAAATAGGTTATTATGGTAAGTTAATGTTCAATATTTTGACGGCAGTATCATTACTGCATTGCATGTTATAACCGACGCGCCTATAATTTACACAGCATTCTGTTGAAAGAAGCATTCTATTTCAATCATAACTGATCTATTGTTAGTAGCAAATTTCATAAAATCATCTCTTCGTGCCTCGGTGGTCACGTAAAATGAACTATTTCGAAATCGGGTTTTCCCCACAACGCGGAGCTATTTAACATTATTTTCACTGCGCTGCTATGGACTTTGCTCGGATCCGTCATTAGAGGAAGTCGTCATTATCGCGTGCAGAAAAAATAATATCTTCGAAATAGTGTACGTATACTTGTTTACTATTATAGATAAGAATGCTTCATAAAGATTTAATCTGTGTTTGTATGCACCTGTTTGCTAGTAAGAATGCTTTATGATGATTTAATGTGTATTTAATGTGTATATCTGTTTAATTTACCTTATAATTGATTACCATTACCTTCCATGTATGTACCTTTCCTATTGCACGTTTGTATATATAATAGTATCATGTACGTATTTCATCTTTTGCACAAGCTGCGCCTTGAGCATTCGATTATCAAGTGGATTTGGCGTCATACAAATCTTATGTTTTATTATTAGTAGTATTACACAACTGTATATCATCAAATGTTTCAGAGCCCAGATATTTTTTTCTTCAATCTTGAAAATGCGCATAACGTGTATTCCATGTGTGTGGGCGTATGTGTGTGTGCGTGTGCGTTTGTATGTGGGTAATTGGGGGTTTTCATTCCTTTTATTCATCCACTGAGTCACGCAATAGCAGCCATATCTGTTCTCCAGGTAGAAGGTGTGTGCTCTACATGTATCGCAAGGAAAGTATTCTGATATTCTGAAATAAACTTAAGTTTTAGGCCCAAACCTCAACATGAAAAATGGCTTTCATAATTATATTTGACCAGCCAATGAAGTGATAAACACATCCTTTCTTTTGTATTTACGACAACATTCTCCAGTACCATGTCTATGACCACACGACACCGAAAGATTCTCGAGAAGAGTGCTCCTGACCTCCTGAATGATCTAGATACTGAAGATGTACTACCACTCATGTTAAGGGATGGAGTAATCACAACGGATGATGCCGATAAAGTCAGAACCAAATCAACCAGGAAGGAGAAAGTCGCTGCCCTCTTAGATATCTTACCAAGACGAGGAGATAGAGCATATGCATTATTCCGGGACAGTCTGAACGAGGACAAAGGTTCGGGTCATCTCTATGAGTCTATGAAGAAATGTGAAGAGGCGGAAAAGGAGCAAGACGTGCCTACTAGTCAAGGTAAAAGTTCCTTCTTTCATGTTGGTTTGTATTGAGTGGCAGCATTGGAGGGTGAATTGTAGAGGGCTATATTATGTTCTTATAAAAGACCAGTTGGAGAGCTTTGATTGAACTAATAAGTTGTATAGCTTTATTGAGTCTCTATGTCAGTCAGACATCTTTGTAGGCATCTCTTGTACAAGTACTCATTGTTTCATAACATGACCTGGCATGAGTCATGGGTTGCAGGTCATTCTATATTTAGTTATACATGCTAGTCTGTATTTGCAGACTCTGTTAAACTACATGTAGCTATCACTACACCTCCCTTCTTTAAAAGAGGTTTACATATACATATATAAAACTTCTTAAACTGTACAGAGTGACAGGGTGGACTACCTGTACACTCGCGACTGTACTAGGGCATTATTCTGTCCCTTAAAGCTGGAATACTGTCGCTTTCAAATATATAACTTATTACGCGACAGTCCATATCTTTCAAGGTTGCGATTCGCGAAACTGGAATTCTCCGTTGAGGTTGAGTGATATCTGTTGATTTTTGTAATCAAAGTGACTGATTAAATCCGGTTATATTTTTAAACTATAACATGCAAATATATATGTCATGCTCATGCAATCCTGCAGTTATGTTTTAAAGTCCAAGTTGAACTCTGTAACTATAAACTATTTACAAAACGCGAAAGTCTTTCTCTGTAGTTCACTTTCATTTATTTACAAGTTCAAGCGATCTGGCGGTTTAATAACTCGTCCGCTTCTGGTTCTGGTTGATGACGTAGTTGAGCTTTCTTCAGATGCTGGTTGCTCTGTAGCTTCTGCAGTGTCATCTAGCTCGAAGTCATCCTGTGTTGGTAGTGGAATAGACTCGGCTTGTTGTTGACGTGGGACTGGCCTGAGGTGACGTCTGTTTCTGCGACGTATCTCTCCTGTTTCTGTCTCGATCTGGTATGATCTGTTTCGATCCTGGACAGACCTGACAATACCACGTTTCGACCAGGTGTTGGTTTTCATGTCTTGGAGTATGACATGATCTCCAGGCTTTAGCTTTGACAAGTCTCGAGCATGTTTGTCGAATCGCTTTTTTTGCTTCACCTTATGATCCTCCTTTCTTCCCCTCACTGATCGAGTATTGACCTGTTGGTTGTCAAGTAAACTGTCAAGCATGGGGAGATTCGATCGAAGTCGACGATTGTAGAGGAGTTCTGCCGGAGACTTTCCGCATGCTAGTGGTGAACTGCGATAGACTTGTAGAGCTCTGTGGATATCCTGTCCACTGTGCTGTGACTTCAATATGAGTTTTTTTACAATCTTCACAGCATTCTCTGCGAGGCCATTGGATCGCGGATAATATGGACTCGATGTAGTATGGCGAAAATCCCATTCTTTTGCAAAGCTCTGGAACTCTTGGCTTGCAAATTGAGGACCATTATCCGACATCAGTTCACATGGCGTTCCATGGCGAGCAAATACTGCTTTCATGTGGTTGATCACGGCCTTGCTACTAGTAGAAGTCATAGTACATACTTCAATGAACTGTGAATAGTAGTCGACGATGACCATGTACTCTCTATTGTTCAGCGTGAACAAATCAACAGCAACTTTTTCCCACGGGCGGTTCGGCACGTCATGAGGATGTAGACTTTCAGCTTGCTGTTTTGGTCTGTACATTAGGCATGAAGTACAACTTTGGACCATTTCAGTGATGTCTGTGGTGATTCTGGGCCAATAGATGACTTCTCTAGCACGTTTCTTACACTTCTCGATGCCTAAGTGTCCTTCATGGATTTTGTTTAGCATGAACCTTCTCATAGTAGTGGGAACCACTATTTTGCTGCCTTTGAAGATGATGCCATCTGCTTCAGAGAGTTCACTCCTGATGTTCCAGTATTCCCTGACTCTAACTGGACATTGCTGCTTCGTTTCCGGCCAACCATCTCTGATGATGCCTAGCAGCTCTTGCAGTTGATCATCTTTCTTTGTCTCTTCGACAATCTGATTTCGTTTGTTCTATGTAACTGGCATGCTCTTGACAATAGCATCTACGTAGACTCTGATATCTTCCTCAGTTTCAGCATTCAACTCAGCCTTTGGATCTACTGCTCTGGACAATGTATCAGCAGTATACATGTACTTTCCAGGCGTGTACAAGACCTTGAGATCATATCTCTGTACCCTGATGAGTAACCTTTGAATGCGTAGGGGACAGTCACCCAGTGACTTTACAAACAGTGGAATAAGTGGCTTGTGATCAGTCTCCACTTCTACTTGTTGTCCATAGATGTATTGATGGAATCTTTCACATGCATATGTGATTGCCAGCAATTCTTTCTCGATCTGTGCATATCTAGTCTCTGCATCAGTCATTGATCTAGATGCATATGCGATCGGAACCCAATCTTGATCATATTGCTGTAGTAGCACTGCACCAATACCATCCTTTGATGCGTCTGCTGACAGCTTGGTTGGTTTCTTGCAGTCATAGAAATGTAGGACTGGCTCTTGTATCAGAGCTCTTTTCAGCTGATTCCATGCATCCTCTTGTGCATGATCCCATGTCCATACATTCTTTTTGTCTAGTAGATGTCTCAGCGCTGCTGACTTTGTCGACAGATCTGGAATGAACTTCCCTTGGTAATTGATCATACCCAAGAACCGTTGGACATCTTTCCGACATTTCGGTCTCTCAATGTTCAAGATAGCAGACACTTTCTTTGGATCAGGTTGAACTCCTTGATCACTGATCAAGTCACCAATGAATGTGAGCTTCTTGACATTGAACTCGCATTTGTCTTTGTTCAACTTGAGATTCATTTTTCTCACAATGCTGAGAACCTCTCTCAACCTGCCATCATGCTCCTGTTGGGTAGTTCCCCATACAATCACATCATCCATCATTGTGTTAACTCCCGGAATGTGTGCAAACAGTTGGTGCACTATCTTGTGATAGACTTCCGGAGCACTACAAATACCGAAAGGTAGTCTCAAGAACTTGTACCTTCCGTATGGCGTGACAAACGTACAAAGTTTGGAGCTTTCGTCATCTAGTTGGATCTGCCAAAAACCACTAGATGCATCTAACTTGCTGAAGTATTTGGCTCCTGCAAAATGTGCAGTTATTTCAGCTCTTGATGGCAATTGATAGTGTTCTCTTTTGATTGCTCGGTTCAGGTCTCTTGGATCTAAACAGACCCTGAGCTGACCGTTCTTTTTCATCACCACCATGAGAGAAGAAACCCAATCAGTTGGCTCATCAACTCGTGTGATTACGTCCATTCGTTCCATCTTATCTAACTCGTCTTTGAGTTTATCTTTAAGTGGAAATGGAACTTTGCGACATGCATGCTGAACAGGATGTGCGTCTTCTCTCAATGTGATGTGGTGTTTACCAGGAAGACAACCTAGACCTACAAACACATCTTGATAGTCTTGAACTACACTTTTACCCGTTACGTGTTCAGTTTGTTTCTCAACATGATACACCCGTTTCACCAGATACAAGTCTTCACTCGTCCGTAATCCTAACAAAGGCTGACGATTTCCAGGAATGACTAGACACGGCACATTGCGTTTGATCCCTTTGTACTCAACTTGTACACAACAACGACCTTTGACAGGGATATCTGTCTCATAATAACCTGTCAACATCACTTTGGCCTTTTGTAGCTTTGGTTTTGGTTTCAATTTGTGAAATACTGTCTCAGGAAGAAGATTCGCCTGAGCACCAGTATCAACCTTAAAGTCAACCGGCTGGTTATTGACTAGTAGATTAACTATCCATTCATCCTTGGATTCTTTTGATTCAACAGAGCAAATCACGAAACCTTCTGAATCTACCTCCAAGTGCTGCAGTTCATTGACCTTGGCTACTGGGGTTTTACAACATTTAGCAAAATGATTTTGCTTACTGCACTTCTTGCATGTTTGACCTTGTGCGGGACATTTGTCTTTGCTATGTCGGTTTCCGCACCTGCTACATGCATCACTTTTACTACGACCTTGAGGTTCTGACCGTTTTGACTTTGAACCAGGAAATTTCTTCTTAGTCTTGCTGAAAGAATCTACCGGAATTGAGGCGTTTTCCCATGCGGAACTCAACGCTTGTACCTGCGTTCGAGTTTGTTCAGCCGCACGACATACTTGCAACGTTTTAACCAATGTAAGATCATCTTGCCTCAACAAACGTTCTCTTAGACCATCGTCTAAAATACCACAGATAATTCTGTCCTGGATAAGACTCTCTTTCAACATGGAAAACTCACACGACTGAGCACGACTCCGCAATTCTGTTGCGTACTGATCAACACTCTCATGCACTAACTGAGATCTTGTGAAAAATCTATGCCTCTCATACGTTAGATTACGTTTCGGCATGCAATATTCCTCATATTTGTTCAACACTTTCTCAAGCTTCATGCTCTCACCCTCAGCAAATACAAACGTATTATACAATTCCAAGGCAGCATCGCCAATGACGTGTAGAAGCATTGATGTTTGTAACTTTTCATCTTTTTCAGACATTCCTGAGGCAACATTGTATAGAGTGAATTTCTGTTTAAATCTTCTCCAGTTCTCGGAAATATTTCCCTTTAAGTCGAGTGGAGGAGGTTGACTGAGATTTGCCATTTTGTTTCTTTTTGTTTCTTAGCCTAGTGTAGTCACTCACATGAACAGCATAACAATTAGCTTTTTCTTCTTGTATCTTTGCAACAATTACTTTAAGCTCAACTATTAACTTTCACTGAGTTATTCTGTATGTTCATGTCCCATGTCACGCTTACTGCCCGTTATACTGGAACTGGCCCGGCACAGAACTATGCACTCCAATCCATACAACGACAGTGCTAACTTATGGACATAACTACATTCACTGGACATACACTTAGACTCTAATCATCTCTCACATCACAAAGAATTGGATTGAACTGGCCTGATTTCAATGATTCCTCCATGTATATACTGTAGGCTGGATTGCTCAGCACAAACACTGGCTGCCTAGTTCTGACACCATATTATGTTCTTATAAAAGACCAGTTGGAGAGCTTTGATTGAACTAATAAGTTGTATAGCTTTATTGAGTCTCTATGTCAGTCAGACATCTTTGTAGGCATCTCTTGTACAAGTACTCATTGTTTCATAACATGACCTGGCATGAGTCATGGGTTGCAGGTCATTCTATATTTAGTTATACATGCTAGTCTGTATTTGCAGACTCTGTTAAACTACATGTAGCTATCACTACAGGCTAATGAAGAATTATGTCCAATCTACCGGTCTGTACTGGTGAAAAAATATATATTTGTGTCCCTCAAAATGTAACTTAAGCTATGGTCACAAATCAGAGTAGCGACCGACCGATCAGTAGCCTGCTCGGTCGCTGCTGGAAGTTCGCCCAGCTATTAGGTCGGTGCCCGGCGGGCGACCGCCCAGGCACCGAGCGTATTTTGGGCGGCGAGTGAAAAGTGAGCAGGCGCCGCCCAAATTTTAACTCCGCGCTAAAACTTCAGCGGCGACCAAGCGATGCCCTAAAAACGAGCGGGGCCTGGGCGGCCGCCGCTCGGTGGCCGGGCAGCCGCCGGGCAGCCGCCGGGCAGCCGCCGGGCAGAAAAAAACTCGCCGCTCGGCCGCCGAGCAGGCTACTTTTGGGTAATGTGACCATAGCATTACCTTCAGTTTGCAACCACCGGACCACTCACCCCGTTTAACTCCTGGTGCCTCCACAGCGAACGCTGCACATATTCATGATGAATACTAGAAATCAAATACTAATTATAACAGTCTCCTTAATAATTATGTACAGATGCAAGTACCAAATTCGTCCCCTCCCTAATCGTTCGATTCTTTCTTCCTTTTCTTTCAGGTGCAGAGCATTTGCCGAGTTCTGATCAGCCTTCACGTAAGTTACTCCTTTGTATTTTGTCATACTTTTCTAAAAGAAAACCATTGTGCCAACATGCATGTATCCTCTGAATGTACAATCTTCATAAATTATCATCTTTTTATGATAATATCTAGCACCCATACATGGCTAAATTATCATACAGATTTTGTGGTCAATGACTATTTCCTTGGGCCAAAGAAAAAGTTTATCTTCTGAAAATATGGTAAAGGTGCACTTTATAGCTCGGATGAAACAAACTAGTAACTGGGGGTGAAAGGTGATCCCGGGGTAGATTTTGTTACATAGAAGATTACAGTGCAAATTATCATTTCTAGTTCGTAAAATAGAGGCGGTCTCAGGGCTAACTTACCAATTAACTTCAACAGAATTTGGTTAAAATAGGGGGAAATAAATTATTAAAAATAAATGACAAAATAACATGTATGAAATAAGACACTAAAAAACATTGACAAGAGTTTCATCAAAGAACATGCCTGCGCCTTTCCCTTTTATTTGTTTTTCCACACTAGCTTTGTAAAGCAGTTGTAAGTTGTGTTACAAGAATCTTTCCTTGTACCATTTCAATTGTCATACAAATCAAAACAAACGAAGGTAATTTGCCTTCAGCGTAGCTGTTCATGATAAAACAGGTTGGATTTAGGTCTGAATTTTTCAGTTAACATAAATTATCTGTTATAATCAAATAAATTCAAAAAGATGGACAATTGATGCTTGACCGTCCTCGTACACTTTTTCTTATTTTCTCAATGTTACAGGTGGTGGAAATACTCAATCGGGCTCCATAACGTTCAATACATCTGGAAGTGCGACCGTCCAGAATAATACGGTTACTGGGCAGATAACTCATAATTAGGAAAATGGTATAGCAGCCGACTAAAGTAAAAATAAATTTCAAAGAAGTACTATTGTAACTGATACCAAATGTTTAAAGCACAACATGTTTCACACCTGCTATATATCACACGGGGAACATTATTTTTTTTCTTCAAAATTGTAACTTTCGTACTTAAAGGGGCCGTAGCATGATGAGACTACGTGTCTTTCCCGTGGCCTGACTCGGGACCAATCGGGTATACGACTACGGACGACGCGACCGAAGTATAAGCCTATGTATTCACGTGCGTGCAACATAAACCCAGTTTATGAGGTCCATTCGTTTACGTGTAGTTGTCCAAAAGAAGTCGTAGGTGGCGTTTACCAGTATTTACCATGCTACACCCCCTTTAAGATAGGTAAATTGACCGAACGAATATAACGTTTGATCTTCAACTGCTTTTCTTCCGTCAGACGTTCGTCTGTATTATGTAAAGACAAGTCGAAAGATAGAGAAATTTTGATGTATCAAATTACAATGACCTGAATATTATTTTCTTCTCGATTTGTTTAATTTTTACTCAGCTCTCGCGCCTTCATTAATATTCAATGCCAAAGGTTAAAGTTGTGATAGCTAGAGTGCCTTGAGAGGTTCTGGTTGAATCTATGAGCAAGAGGTGACTCCAATAGTATTATTTGCTGAGGGGCGCAGCCCCGAAACAAACAGTACTATTGGAGTCACCGAGGCCCATATTTGTAACCAGTAACTCGAAAAGAAGGCATGGTATCTTTGTTTTATACCCTGCATCATATAAATATTTGTAAACAAAAATAAAATTGTATTCCTTTTTTTTATTTTGTATTAATTTGTATTTATAGCAATCTAAACAATTTGAATTTTGATTAAATTTATTTTTATGTAATAAAAGAAAATTATGGAAAAGTATTCTTAACAAAAATTAATTTTTATCAATTTTTTTTCTCAGCTCCCAAATAATACTCCCCACACAGTACTTTTCAGAGCAACCTTAAAATGGTTGAAATATTTCCGGTCACTTGAAGAGCTCTCAACCAATCAAAAACCATGATTTATAGCAATGACCTGAATACTTTTTTTTCTCGTTTTGTATCATTTTTACTCAGCTCTCGCGCCTCCATCAATATTCAATACCAAAGGTTAGATTGCAAGATTGCAAGTGCATACTAATCATACTCATTGGAGCACTGAATGATTTTATTTAGAATTAGATTAATGCTAGAGCAGGCTTGAGATCGTGTTTGATATAAAGAAAATGTGAATAGTGATTTATGTCTGCCTGTATATTATAACGGAGATGATTCGGGGAAACAAAATCATTCACATTTCTTGAATCTGACAGACAACTTGTATCATGCGTAAATCATTATCGAGGTAGTTTTACCGACTATGGACTTTACTAGAAAAAAATTAAACAAAACACTTTTCTCTTGGCAATTGTCTAATTTCCTTCTATGATGACCATGTTTTGATATTACAGAAAAAATTAAGGCATCTAAATGATGATTCATTTTCAGGGGGTCTTGGAATAAGTTCACATCCAACGTTGTAATCTGATTATATATTTATAATTTCTTTAAATATATTTTAATATTAAGATTTTAATATTAACTATTCAATTTTGAAATATATATACGGAATCTTTATAGAGAGTGGTGGGTTGTATATATAAGGTCGTATATTTATACTTTTTGCTATTTTTCCTGTTTGTATCTTAGTTTGTTCCCATTAACGTCTTGTAGCAGAGATCTACAATGTAGTGTTAATTTGGTTTGCTTTGAATTGAAGTTTGTTTTTACGAGAATTAAAATAACGATGTAACTAATCGGTGGGGTACATTAAATTTTGTTGTTTTATATAAGCGTTATTAGCTCAGACAGCTCACGCTTTATTAGACCCGAGTGTGTGCTCTTTCTCAGCACATGCTCAATATCATGAACCATATTAAACCAAAGTTCTCCAAAGTTGATATGCAGGCTGCATGAACATGATAAGGTAATCGTAATTCGTAAGAACAGCATCATTAAATGACGGCATCTTGATTATGAAAATTAGTGTCAAGTGTTCATTATTTTTTTTCATGAGCTTTTTTTTTTCTTTAATGAGATTACAAAATTACAAAATTATTATAACATTAACAAATTACCCTCCATATATTTTTTTTAAATGACACTTTTCGTTTTATTCAAAAGAATAATAAAAGTGCATGCTATCTATGTAGGATATAATCTTTTTTAGTCCAAAATGTCTGTAGACTCTACACTTATACATACACTTAAATGCGCACACAAACACACCCTTTGAACTCAAAAAATAAATGCTACCAAATGAATTTTAATCATTTGAATGTCTTCTCTAATTTATTTTCTCATTGACTTTCTATACATAAAAATAAGAATAAAAATCCCTCACTCATCGACTTACAATATCATATCTCACTTTATACAGTGCGTCCCAGAAAAAACGAAACCGAGAAGTGTCGATGTTTTATCATAACTTAATCACAACCATAATTAATGAATGATACATATTTGGAAAGCTTAGAGTCTCCTCTTTCAGTTGATACTACCCAGATTATGCATATTTCACGCATGAGTGATTAAAAGCAATTTGAAGGAAGGAAACCAAAAAGACATTTGGCGGGCGGTATCTGAATTTCGAAGAAAAATTCACATTTCTAGAAAGTTGAGTTTCTGCCCTTTCATATGACACCTCAATCAGGAAAAATGAGCGAGGAATAACAAAGTTCTGTTTGTTTAAAGTAGCCCTTACATTTTCATAATTTTAACAAACGAGTTCGTTTTCACTGGGTGCCTGCCGTAGCAAGAAGCAGATTTGACAAAAGACTTAACTCCGTTTCGTTGACAATCAGCCATGCATGAAGACTCTCGTTTACAGCTGATTGTCAACTAAATGGAGTTAAGTCTTTTGTTAATTTCGTTTATTGATACGGCAGGCAGCCAGTGAAAACGAATTCGTATAATAAAATTACGGAAATGCAAGCACTACTTTAAACAAACAGAACTTTGTTATTCCTCGCTCATTTTTCCTGATTGAGGTGTCATATGAAAGGGCAGAAACTCAACTTTCTAGAAATGTGAATTTTTCTTCGAAATTCAGAAACCGCCCGCCAAATGTCTTTTTGATTTCCTTCCTTCAAATTGCTTTTAATCACTCATGCGTGAAATTTGCATCATCTGAGTAGCATCACATGAAAGAAGAGACTCTAAGCTTTCCAAATATGTATCATTCATTTATTTTAGTTGTGATTAAGTTATGCTAGAACATCGATACTTCTCGGTTTCGTTTTTTCTGGGACGCACTGTATATTTCAGATTATCAATACCTAGTATTTGACACTGTATAATAAGAATATTTCACTTCAATAGAGAAAACTCTCAATCCAGAAGAAAGACATAATTTCTTGAAAAGTTATAGAACAAATTTAAATAATGAGAGAGTAATAAGAACATAGATAAAGATAGATTAAATGAAAAAGAAGAACAAAATGAGAGAAAGAGAGTGAGAGAAAAAGACATGGAAGTGATGGTGATGGTGATGACAAAATTTTGCTCAGTATACAGACAACACAAGAAAATATGTATCTATCATTACAAAACTTAGAGATTTGAAAGACTACATTTGCTACTAATACATCCCTCATCATTCAAGTCAGCTTGTTCAATGAATGGATAGATGCATGTATGAATGGATGGATGGATGGATGGATGGATGGATGGATGGATGAATGAACACCCAACAATACTTCACAAGTTTCCACCTTTGGATTTGAGGATTACAAAGTTACCAAAATCATTTGGATTTAAAAAAAGTAATTAACATAATTATAATGTATAAGGGCCCATACCTGAATACCCAAAATATATTTAGAGATTGATTATGAGTGTACTGTACAATGATGGCACAAGGAGCAAGTTTTAACTTTAGTCACATATTGATTGTTTCAAAGCATAATAAAGGCTGGGAAAATGCAACTGGTTCTAGGATCATATCAAATGGATTTCTACCATTATACATCAAGTCTGATAAAACCACATATCAGTGGTGTCTTTTTAAAGTTGGTCAAGTCTTTGACAACAATTTCATTCTTTCAGGCACAAGTTTGATATATAGTTACCAAGCATTACAAAAAGGAAAACATACATGTATGCCCCTGAATCATTAAAAACAGACTGATTCCAAATGAGGCTCAGACTGTATATGAAACACATAATCATATTTCATGAAACTACAGGAATGATTAGGGCATTGATTCAGCTACTCAAATATCATAAACATATCTCACAATTCATAAACATGTGTTTCTGGTTATGAAATGACTCCTAAATAATATGACAAAAAGTATCTTGATTTTGTCTTTGAAAAAAAGATCCTGGACTGCTTTTTTTATTGCAATATTTTGCAGATTATCCATAACAGTAGAAGCTAGTTATAAAAAAAACACAAATGTGTTTCTGTCTATGAAATGGCTCCTTAACAAATTTGACAAAAAATATCTTAATTTGGTCTTTAAAAGTCCTGACTACTTTTTACCATGCACAATACCCTACCAAGGATTGATCGATTGATTGATTCGAATTTATTCCATTTCATATATCGATTGTTTGCACAATAAAGAACATAGTTGACAAAGTAAGTTAAAATTATGAAATAAAACAGGAACCTACTGGAAAGTGGAAAGCAGAGCTTGTTTTTGTAGGTTCCCAAGAATAAATATAATGTGAACATTATTTTCATAAATTATTTTAAAGTGTCTTAATAATCACAGTATCCATAGTGCAGTAGAATAAAACCCTACTTGTAGAGAACACTGGTAAAATAACAAAATTCTTTGAATACTATCGTTTTTTAAACCTGATATAACATAGTTTCAATATAACAAGAGAATTTCCTAATGGTCCCAAGGAATTTACTATGACAAGATTTCAATGTACTATGTTCTAATGTAGTATATACATTCTTAATAATGTTGTAATAATGTTGGTCAAGGTTATTACTACAATCACACTATTTCAGGTAGAGAGCTTTGTTACCACATACCGGCTCAGCGGCTTCGTAGGTTGTAGCGAGAGTGAGGAGTGATGCAGAGAGTGATTCCATTGGGAGGGGTGAGGAAACTAAGGTTACCAAGCTTGGGAGGAATCTATAACAATGGAGAAGACCAAGAACAAAGAACAAAAATAAGGGGGAGAAAGAACAATTGTTGTCATTACCAAAATTCAAGTTGAAGAAGATGAACAAAAAGCAAAGTGCTACCATGAAATTTAGCAAATTATGATAAAGTATATATTACATGAACAGCTTATAACCATGTTTTCTGTACTTGACAATAACATTATTTTGCCATTAATTATGATTGAAGAAAAACAACAACTACATTCAAACAAATATGAAACAAAAAGAGATAAGAAGGAGTAAGCAAAATACACAATAGAAAGAAAATACATCAACTGTGAAGATCATTTTTGTAAAGGTATACAACTGAACAATAATAATAAAACATGTTATATAAGTCAATTTTTCGGACTAGACATATTTTAGAACATTGTCTGGAGCTAGAAGGTCAGTAGCTCATCAGAACAGACAAAATCATCCTAACTATGGCCAAACCTCACCTCTGTCTCAGGGCAAGTGTCGAAACGGAACTTCTGTAGGATGCAGACTATAGCCACTTTGATCTCCAACATGGCGAATCTGACACCAATACAGGTATGTGGGCCCATACCGAATGGAAGCCATCCACACGGGTGGTTGTTCCCTCGACGTTCCTTGCTGAACCTAGAATGACATCAGAATGTTAGTCTCTGTGAGTGATATAATACTCGGACACTTGCTTTGAACAAAAAGTGGGGTTTAGAACATAACATACGAGCTGTTGAATGCAGATGACTAACCATTTGACAATAGTTTGAGAATCAAGTACTAAAAAAGAGAAATGTTATGTTTTACCACTCTAAAATTGAAACATGCAAAAGGACTTTGGTGCTTTCTTTAATTGACTTTGATTGATCTAACTCAGTATCTAGGTAACAAAATAGTGATAACGCAACTTTCATAAAGCATATGATAATGATCACTTTCACCTTTGGCAAGAAAAGTATGGAAACAACATAACAAAATGTTACTAATAGTTAATTTCCAGCCTTTATCAGACATTTGAAAAGGATCCTTGTAAGGCTAATTTTCTTGAGGAACATTCACACATCAGAAGAAATAGGAGACAAGAAGAAACTAGAAGTGTAAATGCTAATATATATATACAAAAATATCAGCAATGCATTTTACAACACAACCTTCATCTTGGTTCTGCATTAATTTGCACAGTGAAAGACTACTAAACCCATGCTATATCACCATATTTATGAAAATTCACTGCTCACTTGCAAACTACATATTGGTCAAACTTTTGTTAACAAAAGTACTTTTTATCACATTACCTGTCAGGGTCAAAGGTCTCTGGGTCAGGCCAAAGGTCAGGATCATGTTGGAGGTTCCATATTGGAATAAAGATATATTGTCCTTTCTTGATGGTGATGTTATTGTAGGTGATTTCTTTGTTGCAAACACGCTCTAGCCTGGAAGAAAAATGCACAAAAATTTGTCCTGTATTACCGGTAATTATTAAAAAAAAACATTAAAGGGAAATCCAACCTTGATAGGAAACTATTCTAGAGGAAAGCAAAAGTTAGACTGGTGAAAGTTTGAATGAAATCAGAGAAAAAAAATAGAAAGTCGTACATTTTTAAAAACTGTAATCACTATAGGTATGGGCACTTCGAATAGGCTAAATTTATACACAGGGCAAACTGATAATTATTAGACATGACAATCTGATCTCTCATCTGATATGTGAAGAGCATTTTTTGATAATGCTTTGGAAACAACCAAAATATCAAACTTTATAAATAAACTAGATAAAATCTGTGGATAGCAAAGACACAATATGATGTGTTGCAAAGTGAATAGCTAAAGGTTTCAACAAATCATAATTAGGCCCATTCATTCTTCTGATAAACTCGAGGAAAAAAGGTTGGGTTGAATAATCTATGCCTATAATCATACAAAGATGGAAAATTTAGAAAATCTATACCAAGGACAAGACTGGAATACACAGAAAACATATCAAACAAAGCATAAATAATAGCAATATTAGCTAAAATCTGCAAAAAACAACAACCAACTTACACTTCTCCAGGAGGATAAATCCTCATGGCTTCCATGATAACCATATTCAGATACTCCATTTTCGTTACCGTCTCAAAAGTGACATCGCTCTGTGAGGGCGCCATTTCCTTGACCTCTTCCAGAAGACGATCCTGGACATGTTGGTTGGTTGCTAAGAGATAGGAGATGAACCCTAAAGCTGTGCTGGAGGTCTCATAGCCAGCCAACAAGAAGGTTATTGACTGAAATCAGGAGAATGAGAAGGGAAAAAAGTAGTATAAAATATTGAATCTAATTGGCAGTTGCTTAACAGTGCATCAACATTATGAACTAAATTGAGTAAGAGAAACTTGTGGGGCGTTGAAAGAAAGTTGCCATTGATTGCAAGTTGCAAAATTTGCAACTGATATTTGCAATCGATTGAACTGAACTTTTTTGCAAAGCTAAACTAGTATTATAGCTTCCTAAATTTCTTAGGATTTTGTTGGAATTAAAGTTTTAACAATTAATTTGAGTTAACTAGATCTAGCTTTAATTCTACCCCCTCTCTCTTACTAATGGAGCGTCGCAAGAAAGTTGAGTTGCAAGAATTACGCTTGATTTTGGGGATTTGCAATTGATTGCATCTTTCTTGCAACACCCCATTAGAGTGATAGGTTGTACATCAAGATGTTTCTATATCACCTTATATACAAAGCAGTCTGGGAGTAATTACATGCATTTGTATATAAGATCTTTCCCAAATTCTTGTTTGTTAAGCCATTCAATTGTTCTGGGTCTATCCTAATGACATGTATTTTTTTTTAAAAGTAATAATAAACAAGTCAACGCAAAGTGTAGCATTCCCTCGCAGGATATAAATGGCCTATATACGTCAGAATAAGTTACCTTCATTGAACTACTATTATATTACTAGGCAAGGAAGTTCACCACATTTTCACATATATAATCAGGTGTTTTTGCATATTTAATGAGCTATGACCTTTCGCCTTTGACCTACATACTCAGAAATCGAACTTAGGCTGTACATGTATTTTGATACCATGTACCTTCATATTAAATTTCATTAAAATTCATCAAACTTTACTGAAGTTATCCAATGGAAACCAGATTCGCATATTAATGAGCTATGACCTTTGACCTACATACTCCGAAATTGAACTTAGGCTGTGTTTTGATACCATGAACCTTCATATCAAATTTCATTAAATCCGTCAAACAATACAAAAAGTTATGGATCGGAAACCAAATTCGCATATTTAATGAGCTATGACCTTTGACCTACGTACTCCAAAATCGAACTTAGCCTGTTTTTTGATATCATGTACCTTCATATCAAATTTCATTAAAATTTGTCAAACATTACTGAAGTTATCGACCGGAAACCAAATTTGTTACGGACGCACGCACGCACGGAAGGACGCACGGAAGGACGGACGGAAGCGTTACTATATCCCCTCCGACTTCCTCAGCGAGGGGATAATAAACTAACATGATAAAACACAGGCAATAAACATGTGAGAGAAGTATTTCCCCATACATAAGTCATATTCAGTTCAGTTCAGTTCAGTTCATTTTATTCAAACCTTTATGATGAAGAGATATAATTTATAATGAGCCTGTATAGGTTTATTTCATACATTGTATATGCCTAGGTTTATTTCATACATTGTATAGGCCTACTAATGGGGTTATGGGATATGCTAAGCGGCATCAATCCAACTGAAGATCTTACTTATATCCTTACATTGCCAATAATCTCCTGCCTATTGAGAGCAGTCTTCTGTTTTGGTTTCCAGCTGGTCTCCTGAGCCAAGTCTGTAATATCATCATCAGCATCATTCATTCTATTCACATCGTCATCTTCCTTGTGAGCAGACATCATTAGCTCAAGGAAATCAGATTTCTGGGTAGCATCAACACAAATATGTATATATTTTTTTAATAATTTCATTCACGGTATAAACATTTGATTAGTTGGATAAGACAACATTTGCACCCTGTAAAAGGGTTTATTCTAATCAATGAATAAATACAAAAATTAAAAAACTTATACTAATATATAGAAGTGCTATTTCTTCAACATCAGCAACAATCATAATGAATTGGGGTAGGGCTTAGGTTTGTTGGCTATTTGGTCATATATTGCCAACGTTTTTTTGAGTTCTGAACATAATTTACATCAAATATGTCATTTCATTTCATATTTGGTCCGATTTAAGCTCTGGTAGGCCTTTATGGCGCTCTAGAATTTAAAGGAATTAATTCCTGCCAGGTATCCAATTATTTCACATGGCTTGAGTGTGGCAAATGTAGATAAATGTCTTTCCAAAGAACATTAGTGCCGCGTCAGGACTCACAATGCGAACTAAGTCATCCACATTGCAGTAAGGTGACATATCCACTAGACCAACACACCTGTAAAACAGACTGACCAATAATAACATTGGCCCAAACGGGCAAGAATCAGTCAGATTGAAAGTCAGTGTGGATTCAGTTTGTGGTGTAACAAACTAAACAAACGTATTCTAAATGGCTTGTTTTCCCATGATTTGATTTGATTTTTTTTTTTTTTTTTTTTTTTTTTAGGGGGGGGGGGGAAATTTCAGTTAGTTTTGACTTTGAACTCACCCCGGTATCCCCATTGGCTTGTCTGTCAGCTATTGCCTTCTCAAACACTCCCAGGAAGAACTGCTCTATATCCTTGGGCACCGACCCCAACTTGAAAAAGTTAAAAATGGGTGCAGTCCACGGAAATAACACTACAAGGAAATAACAGGAAAGTAAAAACAAGTATAAGGTACAAAAAGTTTGTGTGAAATATATGTATATTATACCATATTAAAATTTGATTTGTCATTTACCTAGCAAACATAATCTCATTGGAAAATGGATGACTTTGTGTAATATGTCACATAAACATGTTCTTTTCCACATATTCAAACGAAAAATGAAGAATCTCTCAAAACCCGGCACCATTGAACAATGGTGTTTACTCATATCACAACCATCATAGTATCACATATATCATATATCGATCAGGACACATATTGCGTGGAATTGCCAAACTGTTTTATTTCAAGATTCTCAAGTATGATGATAAATTTTTTTGAAGGGTAGCAACAACTGAAAGAAGCAAGCAAAATAATGTGCTAGGTTATTACTGATATGTAAGGGAAAATTGGAGGTAATATTTCAGGAAAAGTTGTTCAAAATATTTTCAGAATACATAGTGAACTGGTTATCTTTTCAACAACTTGCTCATAACAAGATATTCCAACAAAAATGTTGGCCTGACAACATTTTTATGATTGCATAATTTGCATTTAATAATCAGAGGAATTTTACTCACTGGTAATGAGAAAGGCTGGGTTAGTAATGTTAAAGTTGAAAATTCGCTTGGCATATTTAATGAAAGGCTCATCTTGGTTGGTTTGAGAGTTGACACGTAGACCAAAGGCACACGACCCAATCACATCCATGGCATAAGGACCATACAGTCTACACAAAATTGTTATTGCAAGAATAAAGATAAATTAAGCTTTGCATCTGGTTATAGCACAGAACTTATTTTCTGTTCATTGCACTTCAAAAGAAAGGGGTCTGACCAAATGCATTCCAATTTAGGTAAAACTACATATTCAATAATATTCTTTGAAATCATACTCCTATTGAAATATGTACATATACTCTGTAACATCAGTCATATGCAATTTCATACTATTTAGCTGAAGCTTATTGACTTTATTTCTATGGTTGTACTCATTTGTATTGCTCACTCAACCAACCAAGGTCCCTTTTTGTTGCATGACACTGATCCAATTTTTTGCTCCACCAATAATTTGCTGCAGGATATAAACTGGGTTTTAAGTTTAGTGTTAGGGTCATGAAGTTTGGAATGCAATTAGAAATAGCATGTGAATGTTGAGTATTTGTATTCGCGGGAGTATATATAAACTTTATAACTCATGTTGCATAACCACTACTTTAAACTCAAAATAGGTTCATATTAAGTACACAAATTATTTACCATATAATTGCCTTTCCTCCAATTCCCATTGAAATTCTAGGACATTTCGTCAGAGAAAGTTTGGAAATAGAAACAAAAATGTTTATAATGAAAAGAGTACAAAAAACAACAAGATGAGTCATGGAGGTATACATACTCTTTGCATTCGATAGTTTTTCCCTCTTCTTCACGCTTGGTAAAGATATCAACAAGAACTTCAGCACATTCTCTCATCAATGGAACCATCTAAGTACAAAACAAAGAAACACAGTGACTTCATCTGAGACAGCATGAAACATTTCTTGTCATATATTTACAGCAATAATCCTAATAATATAATAAAACCTTCAATGTCACTGGCAGTTTAAACCCCCTAAGTCAACATTGTATACTGAATTTCTACTAAAAGAAAAGTTTGTTTTTCTTCTTAGATTTTTAAAGTGGCTTGTAAGTTGCAAAAATCAATATAACAGAGCAATGCCAACACCAATATGAATATGAGCTAGTAATCAGAATGCAAATTCTTGTCACAAATATATATTTGTGATAGAAATGGTCAAGTAGTCAAACCAAAATTAAGTCATAGAGAAGAGAGCTCAGACTAGCTTGTTGCACCGATATAATGCATTATACTAAATAAAACCAAACAATTCTCACAAACAATTAAAAGAGCAAAAGTAGAACATATGACCAATTACAAATGTTGCTTACCACTATCTCATTTATAGTACATATACTTTCATCCAACCAAACTACCTCTTGCTAAAATAATTTGTCCATACTATAGACTACTATAGTTGAAAGGTTTATCTTCAATTTATACAGATGGAGGTAAACCACAATTCAAGTTTTAAAGCATATATGGACAAAAGACATCAAATTAAGTGACAATACTTACACTTTTAAGCTTGACACTGGTGAAGGATGGAGAAAGGAGACTTCGAAGCTTTCTCCATCTCTCATCCTTAGCAGCCAACATACCACCCGCTAAAAGGTCCGTCTTTAAAGCAGCTTCCTAAAAGTAAAGTCACAATCGAATCATCAAAATGTTGTCCTTTATGCTTCTATTTCCATTCTCCTCATTTTTTTTTATTCATTTTTTCTTCAGAAATTTTGTCTATAGAATGGAGAATGGCCCAAAATAAATACACCTAGACAGTTCAGACTAAAAATTCTGTGAAATATTTGAATTGTGCTTTGCTGAAACAGATCATGTTTGTAACTTACTGACATTGGAAAAGTGAACTTTCAGCATAGTTTAAAGTCATGGGCTTTGCTTCTTAATCGTGAAATTATAGTGTTCTGATAGCAATGAAAAATTAATGTTTTCTTTTGTGGTCATGACACCCCCCCCCCCCCCCCTCAACAGCCTCTGAAAAGTTATGAATGTTTGAAATATGAGATCACTTAATCTAGCCAAATTTGAAATCGGCTATTTCTTTGGATGTGGATTGTAACGTAGTCATGGACAAGTCTCCCATTTGTCACAAACAAAAATATCATTAATTTGTTTATTCTCCTAAGTCTCGTTAGTGCCTTCTCCTCTGTGGCACTACTCAATTATCATGGAGAGCATATTAGGTCTTCTAAGAAGAAAAGGCTTGATCGAGTCATACATGTTGTAAAAATGAAATTTTAGTCATTATTTGTCGATACAAATGGTAGAGTTGTGCGGCACTGCATCACAGGGAAATTACCAATTCAGCCAACTCAAAATTCAAAAGTACCTGTTTTTGGTATGATTTCATTTAAAATTTCACCAGTCTGCTACTCTGATTTTTCTGTTTTATTTCAGAGTAGGGCCTAGTATTCTGTTAAGGTTTTGATTTTCCTTCATCCTAATATCTAAATGAAAGGGGATACAACTGAACAATTTCAAGACAGAATAATACAAACTTCACACCTGTCGATTCACAAAATGATCAAAGTCTTTCACCAGGATTTTTCTCACTACATCTGGATCGGAAACCAGCAGCGTGGGTTTTCGGAAATTGTAGACTCTGTTATAATATCAAGAAAATTCAATATTATGCACCCATTTTTCCATTGATGTATTCAAAATAACATTTCCTATTAGGTACATGCATACAATGTCATTTGTGAGATTTTTTGTTCATGGTTGCAAAATGACATCTGAAATCATACATTTACAAATATATTGTGTAAAAAAATAATCAACTGTTACTTTTTATTTCTATTTTGTTAAACTTTTTTTTGTCATATCACTTGATTTTTTATGAAGTTTGAACAATTTCTTGTGTATTCATTCTTCAGAAAAAAAATATCTTTGACTTGCGCTTGGAAATTAACTTACCCAACGATCTTGCCATATTTCTGGAAATATTCAGCAAATCTATCGTGAAACACCTGTGGAAATTAATATTCAAATTGTTATATCCATTTGAAGTCATTTTAAGGTAGGCCTAAACAAAGATGTAAGTTAGAAAACTAATAGTTATTTGTCAAATTTGCAGATTCATCAATACTCTCATCTTGCTAAATTGATCAGAAGATGCACTCTGATCAGAAAACTATTATTTTTGATGTTGTAATCAGATAAAATGTGGTCATATCCATGAATAGCTACAGCTAAGTAAGTATATGTCAGGAAAGCATCTATCATAAAAGGAGTTTTTTCAATTATGCTGCTTAAGTAAGTCATCTCATTCAAATTTAATGTATAACAAGATATTACCACACAGATGATTAAAAAAGACAAAAGTATGCATCCTGTCTGTGATTTTATTTATTCATTTTTTATGTTAATCTTATTAATAAAAGCATCCATAGGACACCTATATTTGTTTTTAAATGAACATAATTAGAGACTGGATGGTGTTTCTAACCCATTCACTACTATACAACATGACTTGTGAAATACAACTTCATAGTATTCAAAGTATATACCTGTAAAGTGTATACTAAAAAAATGCCTATAGATTTCAAGAACCCAATGATTTGAGCCCTACATGAAACCAGGCTGCAATGCTACCAAGTGCCAATGCAGGACAATGGGTGGAGCCTTATACTCTTAAAAGCTATATATACTGAAGTCTATATAAGATGTGAGAAGCTAGGGGTCCTGCCTCAACCTCTAGACTAGATGAGATAATACTTACCACAAACCACTCAGTAAAGTTTCCTAAGACAGGGATTGAAGGAGGACCAGGGATGCCCAACCTCTGGAAGTATGTCCTGCACCATTTGTCATACCTACATTGGGCAGATATAATAATTGTACCAGATATAGCTTCATAACTCATGATTGATCATACTTGGTTACATTTCACGACAGTGGCGGATGCAGGCCCCCACCCCCCCCCCTCCCCCCCCCCCCCCCCCCCCTTGGGAAAAAAAATGTGTACAAACATGTTAATTTTACCTTTTTTTTGGGGGGGGGGGGGGGGTTGGGCCCCCCTCCCCTGGCGCTCAAGGGGGGGGGGGGGGATGCAAATTTTCAAATTTTCAAGGGCCCAAAAAAAAAGTGCTCACCACCCCCCCCCCCCCCCCCCCCTCCCCCCACTGAGCAAATTTTCGGCCGGCGCGATTTTCAAATTTTCGCGAGCAAAAAGACAAAAAATTGGGCCCCCACCCCTAAGAAATACTGGATCCGCGCCTGTTTCACGATACCACTTCTAATACAATTGATAGCTAATTGTTTTTCTCTGGATTAAACAGTAGGATGGTAGTTTGGAATATTGATAAACTTAAATCTACCAAATTTAAAATAGTAAAGATGCATTTGCGCATCGACTTTCAAAAACATATCAAGGGCTGAAAGCCAAACATTAAAGGTACTATGTCCCATTTGCAGGCCAAAAAAATGAAAAAGTTAAATTCCAACTGCATTTGAAAGATAATACTAATTCAGAACTTCCCTAAAAAAGGTGGGGCTTGAAAATGTCTTCAAGTGGGAAAATAACGACTATTAGTTGTCAAATCGACTTTAGGGCTATAGAGCCCAAAAGTAATAGTCTTGATTTTCAGACAATTGTACCGAATGGTCATACGTTTTATGCTGCGCAAAGATTCAATCAGTTTAATCTTGGCCGCATCACAAGAAGTGGGTTATTGATGTTGACAAATGCTCATGTACCCTTTACAACTCTTTTCATGTATGTTATTACCAAAGAAGAAAAAAAAGCCAGTCAGTCACTCAATAGTGTCTGACAGTGAAGTCTAGCAAGTAAACGGGTTTCCTTGCATAAATTGAATATGAGGACACTGTTAACGTTTAAATTTCACAGATAGGACATACATGACATATTCAGAATTCCTGCAAAGTTCAACAGCATTTGAGGTTGGCTGCAAAAGGGACATAGGTATTCAACTCTTAATCTTAGCAGTACCTTTTTTGTGAGGGGTCAAAAGTTTCATGCAGCATGCACTAATCTTGAAAGTGATAACCCTACAAGCTTTGATAAATGGTAATTGGGTAAACTAAAGATAGACCCCAGACAATCATGTGCAATAGGCGTACACGTGCAGCATTTATATCGATTTCTTTACTAATTTCTCACACATGCAGCTGCAGTCCAGCTCCCAAGCATAACACAACCAGTATGATACAATGCAACCACCAATCGTTTAACCGTCTGCCTTTGTTATATTTTTATAAAAATGCGTCTAAGGAAGTTAGTATATATATACTCACACAAAATACAAAATGATGCAGCAAAATATCAATATAAGTGTGGTATACATTCTGCTGCTAATCGTCCAGAGGCTACACGTCAGATTTTAGTTGTGAATTTAGTTGTATGTTGATTTGAAACCAGACTGCAAACAGGTGCAAGTGAGGTTCGAAGGATATAGATCGCGCCGATCATAATTTTTGGATGAAGGATTGGCCACGCCCACAACATATGGTTTACACCAGCAGTGATATGAATGTTTGCGCATCGTTGTGAAATACAAATAGAGAATAGCAATTCCTTTTATGGTCAAAATATTTCCCTGTACAACTGAACGGTGACTTTGATGCCTTCGCCATTCCGTGAATCATAATAATTATGATTTATCAAACAATTAATGCATATGTACAAATCCGAAAAGTTTCCCTGGCCTAGCTGTTCACGATACGCCGATCAGCAAATGGGTCTCTCGATCGTATCCGTTTGTTTCTTTTTTTGAATAACGCGGGCTCTTACAACAAAAGAAAATAATATATATATAGCCCATGTTTCGCCAATTTGGATCTGTCCTCTCTTCTGAATTCATTTATAAAAAAATGTCGGTTAATATATAATTGGATCATTTTTTTCACTTGTTCAGTTTAAAACGGCCAGGGGAGCTGGATGGAGAGAAATTTCTCCCCCACCCCTCCCCTGATACGTATCACTAAAAGTAATGTTTCCGCCGAAACTTAAGCTGAAGTTTACCTCTTCTCGAGCAATTTAAACACTATATATCTCAATGTACGTGGTGCTAAAATGATTTGTGTAACAAAAATAATTGTCTTCTCCTGCATGGAAACATATTTGAAATAGGGAAGCTAGGAGCTCCCTCTCTTCGCCCTTTTCTTTTTCCTCCCTCGATCCCGCCCTCCCCCTCTCCTTTAAATTTTTCTTTCCCCCCTTCCCCTCTGTACTCATTCTTTCTCTCTCACACACACACACACTTTCACTGTATCTCTCTCCCTCTTCCACCCACACCACACTTTCTCCTTTTCCGTCTCTCTCTCTCTCTCTCTTCCACCTATACACACGCACATACTTCTCCTCCTTTTCTCTCTCATCCACACCTGGCCACACACACACACCTACTAAATTTCTCCTCTCTCTCTCGAACACACACACACAAACACCCCCTCTCTTTCTCGATCGCAAAATGAAGGCATGTAGTACAATCAGTTAAATAAAAAGTCAAGTTCTGACTTGTGATTTCCCTATACCATTCACTTTCTCAAATACTAAATATTACATATAGAAAACATTCAAAGAAAGCATACTGTACAAATAATCAATGCAGAAACAGGAATTGTTTCAAATAGCACCTAAATGGATGTGTTTCATTTTATTGACAATGTATTTCTGAAATTGTTCACATACACTACAAAAAGATAAAAATGCAGTATATGTTAATACTTGTTGGCATTGTGTGAATTGGTCGCAAATAGTAGTAAGAACAAAAGTGAAAAGTGAAAACATCAATAGAAATTTGAGAATTTCAAATTCATTACTGATTCTGATTTCATGATATATTACTATTAACGTTATGGTGAACTATTGTTTCTTGGTGCTTAACATACAAGTATGGCTTTACACAGGGCCACATAACATTGTTCATGTAAAAATACTTTATTTCACAGCCAGCACTTACTGTTTATATTACATTAAAATGTGAGAGTCAACTTGAAATAAAAGTTTGAATAGTGGCCAAATCATTATAATGTATAAGACTAGAAGAGATTGAAATACAAAGCTGAATAAAAAAATAACACTAAAAATTCTAACTGCAAATACAGGGTGAATACCATCATAGTAAATAACTGAATGAATATACTTGTATGTATGGTTCACATTTTGATACATGATGAATTGGATTACATAAACGTTTCAATCAACCCCACCTTAAAATCAATAAACATGTTGTATATGTGTGGCTATAAATAGAGAGCTTATTAAAAATGTGAAAGACTTACAATAACACTCTACAGTCAGAAGAAAGACAGGGATTTGAAAGATATTTCAATGTTATTACATACTAAGGGCCTGGTTTCTATCTCTGTAGGAAAGAATTTCACTTGCTAGACATGATGAATGAGTAAAATTTGCCACTTGATTTCTCTGATATCTTGATTTTATTACAGCTCTAAAAAAAAATCAACTCAAGCTATTGGTCATATAATGATCAAAAGCTTGATTGTAAACCAATACAAAAAGTAAAATACAGATCATTATTAGCATTCATTCTGAATCTCTAAACAAACTGTTCTTACCATGTTTTGTTCTTGCCATGCTTATATATAAATATGATACTGTGACACTGAAGACAGTCTGTATGTAACATTATTGGTCTTTTATACTTTGATGTTAAATTGCAATACAAATTCCCAATCTAAATGTTAGTACGGTAAAAAAAAAAAGATGCGGCATCAGTTTTTGTAGCACAGAAAAGCATAACTTACCTACTAGATAACATTGTTTTTCAAATTGTCTAAAATACTTCATAAGAAGCAACATCAGCTCAATGTATGATAGGTAAAAAATAAGTTGCATAGTAATTGTTAAGTACTGGTATGAAAGCATGTCTGACTATTGAGGTAAGCTTCTGATCTTAGAAGGCACTTAGTGTGACTAATTCAATATGTGTTTTTTTTGTCACAGCAATTTAACACAAGAAGGAGAAGAGCTTCGACAATGTTTCACAAGCAGCATTTCAATTGCAAGTAGGATATTTCTGATAAAGATTAAAAAGGCACCAGTGATATAAACTGAAGGCTAAAATATACACAATGAACATATATGAAGATTAAATGCATGAAGAAAAGAGCCAATATACATTCAAGTTACACAACACAAACTAACATTCTACATACGGTAGCTATTATACAAGATTGACAGAACAGAATTTTCTCTTGGTAAAAGAAAAAAACAGATTTCTAGGCACCATTAATCAACAAAGCATCTCCACAGTCTGATGACCTCCACAGCAAAGGAACAACAAGCGACAGCAAGCGAACTTGGTCATGTGTTGCAACGATCTAGATGGAGTTCTAAAGAAAAGAAAAAGTATGTTAGCACTGGAATGAGTATATTTTACTTTGCTTGTCTGACTGGAAATACATTTTGAATATAAAAAGCTTAAACTCGGGGTCTGGTTTAAATTTTAGAAAAATAGAAGTCTATGTGTATATGATATTTTCACCAGGAGGATTTGTTTTCAACAAAATTCTGAACTTTCCATCATGTATAATCTCACATCAGTCAAAAATGAAATATTGTTAATAATTTGGGTCTACACAATCATGAATTGAGGGTGTGTGAAATATATTTTTGAATAATTCAAAGTTTCTCTTAATGTTTAGCATGAAGGACTTTGATCTCCCTAACAATGGAAAGAGCAGACATGCAAATAGAGGAATGAACACTTGAGAACCAAACAAACATGGACTTTAGACCAAAGTTGAAGTCATACTGAGTTAACAATGAAGAATTACTCAGTATGTCAACAAAGGACCTTGCCATATAAGGTCATCGCTCAACTCGTAGGAGAGTGAAGTGCCACTCAGAGGTCATTGTGTATGATAAAGACCAATTGGAGATGACAACAATTCTGCAGATTGAGGAGATAAATACCGATCTCCTTTTATTTGTTTCGATCTTTTTTTTTTAAGCATACTTTTACGAATCCCCAAATAAAAAGATGCACTGTTTCATAGAATTGTTGAATAATTCATCAACTTGTCATGTCTTTGAAGAAAACTGCTATAGCTAGTTTGAATATTGAACAGCTTTCATAGAGATTTTAACCTTCCTGATTGTAGACAAATGCTGTATATGATATTTAATTTGACATTAACTACCCTTGACTCTAAATATGTGACGATGGGGTTGCTTACAATGTGGATGTTCTTCTTGTCATACCGGTACTTATTTCACTGTTCTGAAAAGTTTAGGTCTAAATATGATTTTCTAAGTTTTCTGGTTTGGATAGAACTATTAGGGTAGAACACATACCATAACAGTTTTGCTCTGGAGTGCTTGAGATTTCAAGAAATCACATGTTTTATGCCGATTTTTAAGAAACCACTGTCACTTTTTTTTTCTTGTGTTATGGTTATTGATCATTTTCCTTATTCACAAATATCACATGGATGCAATGGTTTACTACATAACAATATCAAATTCTGTGCACGTTGATAAACCCTAATTTAATAAAATACCTGTAATTCCGAGACAAGACCGGTGTACCCGACAAAGTATATCATTCTTTCAACTACCCAAGATAATTTGCATTACCTTAATCTAGCCACTAGACACACATTCAATTACATCAATCAGATCTGTTTAGTATCATAAAATTATTACCTCAGCTGTAGCTGAACCGCCATCATAGGGCGGTATTAATTAAGCATCCAAGGAATTTCTTCGTACCAGATACTCATTAACTTCATATGAGTGGAGAGTGACAAATGTATTAATGTCTTGCCACAAGACATTAGTGACTTGTATAAGGTTTGAAGAAAAAAAGTGATTGTGGGAGGACAACACAGTGACTCCAGATACATTACTTACATTTAGTTGCAGGGGATATCATTGGGTGCGAGGGCGTTAGGGCAGACACATGTAGCTCTAACTCCTGGGGCTGGTAGGCACAGGTTCCTGCATCCACCATTCTCATATGCACAACGATTGTTACCTATAAATAAATGGTGAAAAGGGATTACTACTTATCTTGGATTCATACAGGAACTTTGAAACTATTCACTTGTTACATTTAGGTACTGGTAGTTCATTGATGTACACTCATATGCAAAGCAATCATTACCTGGACATAACAGGTTGAAAAGGTTTAGGTTTGAAGTCATATTATCGTGGGTTTGTACAAGAACAGTGGCACTATTCATCCAATACTAAGTGCTTATATATCTTCTCTACC
Source organism: Strongylocentrotus droebachiensis (assembly GCA_035222895.1). Classification (NCBI taxonomy): domain Eukaryota; kingdom Metazoa; phylum Echinodermata; class Echinoidea; order Camarodonta; family Strongylocentrotidae; genus Strongylocentrotus; species Strongylocentrotus droebachiensis. The sequence goes on from JAVYIG010004804.1 coordinate 143,773, forward strand.
ATACAGGTCTTGCACTTAGGTAGCACATTGAACATATCTGAGCATATATTACTATATCCTCATTATGGCCTTGGAAAGATAATTAAGAAACTCTCAACACAATGTCACAATTGCACATTAATTCAGAAATAATATATCCACGAGTCAAAGAGTTCAAAAGGGCTTCATAAAATATTGCTCATTATTTGCAAAAATGTGTGCAACAAGGCCTTAAATGCAATGATAAATATTTCTGGCAGAATTGATGCGAGAGGTAGGATGCATACCATCAGTGCATTGTGTAACAGCAGCGATACCGTAAGTCCTTCCGTTGCCTCCCCGGGGTAGAGAAAGGGACTCGACCTCACCTCCATTCTTGTTGATGAACTGGATGTTGGACCTGTCACCACAAAGAAATAAAATCAAATTAATAATGATGATGATGATGATGTCAGATGACTACTACTACTACTACTAGTACTATATGCTTTTACTACTTCTACTACTACTACCCTGACAATTCTTTCTATTACTAATACTACTACTTAAAACTAAACCAACAATGTCATTATATTAACGACAATAATAATTTCAAGAAGCAGAAGAAGAAAATACCACTACTACTACTATTACTACTACCAATAAAGATTATAATAATTCAAACAACAACAATAGTAATAATTAATTCATACATTTATTTAAACTGATACTATTTACCTGATAACAATAGTAATAATATTTATATGAAGAAGAAGAAGTACATGAAGAAGAAGAAGAAGAAAAAGAAGCAGCAGAAGAAGAAGAAAGAGTAGAAGAAGAAGAAATAAAGAAGAAGAAGAAGACAAAGACAAATAGGAAGACGAACACTATACTACATATGTAGGTGCAAAAATGGGTATATCTGTTGGGCTACTTACGTCTGCCAGTCTGTCCAATACAGGTTATTACCCAATGAAGCCAGACCAAATGGATACTGAGCAGCACGGTACACTGGGTAACGTGAAAGTGGATCACCATCAAGGTTCATGCACTCAACCTTCTGTGTGCCTGAAAATATTAAACCATGAATCATCGTGATGATAAATTTCTCTTTTGCGGGGGGGGGGGGGGGGGGGGGGGGGGGGGGGGGGGGGGGGGGGGGGGGGGACGGTAAGGGTAATTTGAAATGACTTCTTTTTTTGGTCAGTCGAAAAATTACAAAAATCATGCATTAATCTATACTGATACTGAAGTGTATTTCTCTGATAAGTGCAGTAATAAATTTCTGGGTAAAATAATATGATTTACCTCACTTCTTTATAGCCTCTGTGTATTGGTCTGTTAAAAAAAAATATCAAAGAAATGCTGTGCTTTAATCTATAATTGTATTTCTTGCATAAGATACTTTTTGTACTACTAGGTATTGTAAACCTCAAATGTCACAGCAATTACCACTGACAAACTGTTAAAGATCAAGCAATCAACATTATCTGTGTATTCATTTTACTTTACAGCTGTTTAGATAGATTCCAAGTGAAAGTATAAACACTCAAAAGTCTTACCAGCATCTGCCCAGCAAAGAAGCTGTGAGACCAGATCGATAGTGAGACCATTGGGCATGATAAGATCTTCATCCAAAAAGACAGCACGCCCACTACCATCCATACCAGACACCTCGATCCTTGGGTTGCTACGGTCCCAATCAACCCAATACAAGTACCTGTAGGGATCACAAAAACATAAAATGTGCTCATTATTTCAATATTTATGAAAAGAGGATGAAGGACTTGTTTTGGAATAGATGAAATAGACTGAAATCATTAGCAAATGGTCTGAAATAAAAAAAATCTGTGAATAGTGGCACATGTAAGTTATCTCTTATAGAATTAAGAATGTAAATAGAAGGTCCATAATATCCCAAATGCTGATGCCAATATGAAAATGGGATATGAGAGTATGCAGATAGATTTGTTCTAAATGTCATCTAATGGTATTTAAGACAAAGCAGCAACATTGATTTTCATATATCAAATGTATACATGAGTAAAGAGATACATTCATATAAATGTACATATTCTAAACACATGTACAATACATATTCATGTCTAAAAATACAATATCATTATCAGATAAACGATCACATCACAAATATCACTTTAATGCAAATCAATCAGTACCGGTAGATCATACAGGCATAACAGTGACTTGCAATTGCAATAGCAAAACCGTTGTCAAATAGAAGCTTAATACTATTCCCCCCCCCCCCCCCCCCCCGAGATCAAAAAGATAGAAATATAAGTCCTACCCTCCAACTGGATCCGCGACGATGGCTCTAGGATTGACAAGATCCGTATCGAATAGCACATGTCTGTTAGTTCCGTCAAGATTAGCAACCTCAATGCGATCAAAGCCAGAGTCTGTCCAGTACAGATTACGGCTGAGATGATCGATAGCTACGCCTTCTGGGCTGCTCAAACCTGTATAGAGAAGAGAGAGAGAGATGGGAATGATTATGGTAACGCAACAAGGCCATTCCCATTAACGTGAAACATACATGTATTACAGTTATATAACCATTCTTTACATTTATGTTGACACTACTAAAACACTGTGTTATAGTTCACTTGTTATAAAGCATAGGGAAATTCCAAAATGTGGATGCACAGACATTTAGAAGTAAAATGAATCTATTCTAGCAAATTTAATTTTTGAGTGAGATTGTGAATCATACACATCATAATTAGGAAGATTATATCAACATGACTCTCTCATGCATACACATGGTTGCCTAAACTTTTGATTATTAGAAACATACCCCCAAATGATAAAAACAAAAAGCTTTGGATAACTATATCTGAACTCATCAACATGAAATACTGATCATTTTGGAGACAACTAAAAGGACATTCTAAATTTCTGTATATTCTTGTTAACATGTTGATAATGTGAACAAATTTTTTACTCATCTCAACAGGGGCTCAGATACAGAATACTTTTACAACATAAATGAAAGCATTTCTTCTTCTTCTGTTGAAGCACAGGTCACCATGTTGTCTGTGTATCTTCGTACCCTGAAGTTGTGCAGATATATATGTACAGTGCTGTGGAAGATCTAATCTATGTGCGGTTAAAAAGAACAGGCGCAATCCTAGGGCAACTGTGTTTTCTGCACCTCAGTCTTACATAGATATATACCAGCTACAAATACAACACCATCACTTTCCATCGCTTGACGAATATGTCCAACTTACTTGTATTGACGACCACACTGACATCCCTGCCATCTAGCGATGCCTTCATGATAGCCCTGCCAGAGATATCAGTCCAATAGACGTACTCATGACGGCAATCATAGCCCAGTCCCACCACGGTCTGACGGCTCTTCATGTACACCTTGCTTCCTGCGCTACCATCACGAGGCAGGTTCATCACAGACATACCCTGCCCAAACACCAGGGAACCATCGGCCTCGGGAAGCGCTAGCAACATAAAAAGAAGAAAAAAAGGTTATGATATTCAACTTTTGCAACAGGGAAGACATGACATGGCTATAAAGCCTATGCAAACTTGCACTTTCCTGCCTACATTGTCCATTTTAATTTTAGGTATTTCATGATTTATTAAATAATCTATGAAATCATGTAACCAGTTAGATATAATTTAACTTTGAATTAAATTTATATGACCAACATATGTTATTATTTGGGATAGAATTCAAATATGAAGCGTTCTTTCCACAACTACCTATGAAAAAATTGATAGCACTATCATATGTTTATTACGTTGTATTTTTTTCTTCAGGATGTCTTTTTTTGCATGCCCTGCATATACCAGTACTTTGGTATTATCCTGGACTAATACAATTTGTTTCCTGTTGTTCAAACACGATCAATACCGGGATGTTTAAAAAAAAGTATAAGTAGGTTTCTAATAAGGAAATAGATCATTAATGGATTCCTTTTTTAAACATAATATTATTTAAAATACAAATATAAAAAAATCAATGTAGTAATAAATCATAAAATACACATAAATTCAATATAAGACAGGCCCGATATAACATAAGATGCATATGAAGTTTATTGAAGAGTATATCTGAGGTGGTTGATAGAAGAGTGATAGTAAGGAAAATTAAACATTGTTGTGCAAAAAATGGCTGAGATATCAATGTTGTTTACCTTCACAAGTGAACCCATTTCCTCTATATCCAGCATTACAGCGACAGGTATAGGAACCTCGGTTGTTTTGGCATCGAGCATTAGCATCACAGGCAATGTCAGCTCCTTCCAAGCATTCATCAACATCTGCAGAAAGAAAGAAACCAATCTTTCATGTTAGTATGTATGCTCCTTCACAGGGCACTATCACATCATGGAAGCATCATGAAATACATTGAAACAGGTACATGCATTCGGTAATACATGCTGTTATATCAATATCTTGGTTCAAAACTTAAAATGCAAGCTCTACCTATGTTTAATACACCATTGCACAGACTATAGTTTTCATTCAAAGATCAAAGATCAAAGATCAATAATTAAAATGCATAGAGCTTTGTGCCGTCTTCTCATTTGATGCCCATCCCCCTATGTGTGACATAGACCTATACCACTATCCACACTCTGTGGGTGGGGTCTTTATTTAAAAAGTAAGCGGCTAATCATTTATTCACTTGCATGACAAGTTGAACCATTGATAATTTTCTTTTCAAATGGAGGTCAATTGTAATATAGACCAGTGTAATCCATTTTATGTTGAATTAATTTGAAAGTAATCTTTAGTTCTCTAAATGACAAATTAAGCCGATACTTACAGAGAAATACTGGTGAATGATATATATCAAACTAATAAGTTCTATTCAAAGCTGAGTGATTAGCAAAAAAGCTAATGAAATTAAGAAACAATTAATAATCTAAACCACTTGCCTTTGAACAAAGTTGTGTTTTTCAGTGATTCCAGGATTTTGGTAAAGGTAACGCACAAATTCCAAAATTTAAAAAAGGGGTCATCACCTTAAACGTGAGGCACATTTTGGGACTAACTAGTTTGTCAAGACATGCAATTCCATTACTACATCTCAAGATCAGCTCTACATTAATTCTGCTCACCTTCGCATGTGAGGCCATCGCCATTATATCCAGCTCGGCAGATACACCTGTAGCCCCTTCCCTCTGGTAGGCAGTCAGCATCCCTGCTACAATCAGAGCACAAGTTCACTAGCTGGTCTGTAATGAGACAGTGAACAACAAATGACAAATATATTGCATATGACTTCGGAAGTTATCTGTGAAGCAGTTTTCATTCTAAAAATTATTGACAAGCAAAAAATGGAAGGTTATGGAAGGTTATAAATTTGGCTGGGGGAAGGGGGCTTATTTTCATTTTTATCCTATTGTATATAGTTAAGGTATGCCAAACTGACATCCTTCATCCTTAAGCACTGTATCGATCCAGAATATAATTTTCCAAAGAAATACAATTCAAAAGGATGACAAATCACAGAATAAAGAATAAAAAGGACAGAAAGTTCTCTCCTTTCCATTACAGAATACCATGCCCCAGATCCAATGGATCAATATTTACTCAGGATTCAAGCAAACGGACTTACCTGCTTCCTCACACAAGTACCCATCTCCCTGGTAACCAGATCGACAAGAGCAAGTATATCCTCCGGGCACGGGGGAGCAGTCAGCGTAGGGATGACATCTATTGTTCAGGCAAGGATCCTGGCTCTCTTCTATGGGTAATAAATCATCAAAAGACATAATTCGTGAATTTCACTGGTATCATTAGAAAAAATGCTCTATATTTCCCTACAATTTGCAGTTTTTAAATGATTTGATACCAGAAATATAAATTCAAAAGACTCTCAAGAAATCACCCTAGGATAATGTCAATAGCATTGTGCAAACATTTCTATGACATAATGACATGATACATATTCCTCTATACAATACACCAGGATGTTGAAATTCCTAGAGTTGCTGTCTCGAAGGTCTCTGCGACTGAGTTTAAAACAATTTCTTTTTTAATGATAGAATGGGGGAACAAAGAAACGTGGATAGACCACTGGAACCCTGCCTTAGTGCCTATAGCTCTTCCATCAGTGCCCCATAGGAATTATTCACCAATTTGTAAGAATGCATGCCTCCACAGAGTCAACTTAAACATAAGGAATCAGCTAATGGTGTTGCAACATTTTCTCCTACCGCAATTGCTCCAGGCTTTATTTCGTCAGAGATACAAGGTTAGGTTAGGGTTGCAAATGGGCTTTAAGTTAGGTGTAGGGTCAGGCCTTACAGTAAGGTATAGTGTTGGGTCCAGGGTTGAAATTAGGAATTTGGTTAACGAAGGAATTCAACATGGAGAATTGTTGCAGGAACAAATCTTGAACAACTCAACTGCTTATGCGTACCTTCACAATTGTATCCATCTCCTACATAACCTGGAGCACATTCGCAGGAGAAGTCAGTGTCTCCTCGAGCACGGCAATAGGCATAAGGGCTGCAGTTGTTGTTGTCACATGCATTGGCTGTTTGTTCTATACAGTAAGAAGGTAACATGAAGTGAGTTAATTCCTGAGATTCTGGTATTCGAGGAGAACTGTGAAATATTGGTGAAGGCTCTTGCCTAGTCATACAAGAGATCTCTGGTTAGATCCTTGCTCGATGCATACATCCTTAGACAAGGTGTTCGGACTACATTTACCCCTCTCATAGTAAATGGGTACCTGAGGTAATAAGAATTGCAAGGCCAGCAGGTAGAGCAGTATTAATACTGATGTGGCTACTCTGACCAAGATCAAATCATTACTGATTATTATAGAGGTATGTTTATAATGGACAAATTAAATGCTTGCACATAACAGTCTCAAAGATGCTATTTTGAATGTGATACAAACTTTAAACTGGTCAATATCAAACCTCGCTGAATGTGTCAATTTCAGAGCATAGCATTACGTTATTTATCTGTTGCCTAAAAAAAATGATGAATAGACTCCATTTTCTTTGCTTGTTTGTACTTTGATCAAAAATAATCTCTAACATGAAACATAAACATCATTTTCACACCTCTAAAGGAAAACTGATCTACCATTAATTCATTTTGATTATGCAAAAGGTTTATTCTTTGACTATGATACCGTATGTACTTCATTATGTTTTTCAGTAGTTACATTTTTAAGTTCAGTTGTTCTGTTTTTTAATGTTATTCCCTTGAAAGAAAAAATAAAGTTCAAGTTGAGTTCATTTCAAGTTCAGATTATTAAAAGGATTTTCCATAAATTCATGAGATGGGCACAGAAAGGAGTACCTCGTTCGCAGTTCCTCCCATCTCCTGTGAATCCTGTAGCACACTGACAGTAGAAACTCTGGCCATCATTTGTAGGATAGCAGTAGGCATACAGAGAGCAATCATTAGTGTCACATGGGTCAGATGCTTGATCTATCAAATGAAACCAAAAAACATTGGTTATTAATCCATTTTTGTTTGAAGAGTACCGGTACCAGAATATAGCAATTATTTAATTTCAGCAGTAAGTATACAGACAGCAATCATTAATGTCATAATTGTCCCCAGTGAATACATGTATTCTTCAACAAGGTATTAATATCCACCAGTTTCTCTTTACCATGTAGTTATTGAGTACCTGCATGGTAGCACTTATTCATCATAAAAATGCAATATAAGATATAAATGGAAATAAATTAGTTGAGCTAAAGCCAAATTAAAACATCACAAACTTGTTTTTTATGAATACAAATTAAAGAATACCCCCAATAATAACATTCAGTTTGTGTCTAAAATATACTTCTATCTATACCAGCACATCTTTCAAAACAAGGAAAGCTTTGTTTGTATCAATCAAATGAACGTAGATGAGGTGATGAACAGGACGACTAACCTGCAACGCAGACACGTCCATCACCATTGAAGCCTGTGTTACACTGGCATGTATAGCTGTATCCAGCAGGGTAGCAGTTTGCATTGCGATCACAGTCATTATT